>LGAG01001919.1:69206-92782 GCA_001278395.1 Lerema accius
ATTCTATAGTTTTAATATGTGAAAACAGAAAATTGGTCTTCTTATTCTATTTGGCTATTTTAAAATTAATTAAATTATTTTATACACAGATATAAAAAAGCTACGCAGTTTAAACGCACACACATTCGGGACTTTACAAATAGCCATCACCTGATTACAAATTATAAATATTTGTTCAAGGACTCGTAATTGTACGACCTGAATTGCTTGACTATTTATCACCAAGGATAAAGTTATTTACAATACGTAGGTATATTGTAATTAATATAGTAGGAAAATTCGTAATTACACAGAGTATTTCCAGGCACGTTGGATATCACGTATACACACTGTATTATCCACTCACGTATACCACACACTCGACTTGAGCGAAATGATAACATAATGCAGGAGGTCACTGACATTGTACATTCGATTAATCGAATTCTATTTTGATTTTGATTTGTATAACGTTCAAGAGTAATGAAGTCTCGATTGCACGAATTCCAAGTTGCAAGAAGCGATCGTTGCTTTTGTTTTGTTTTTTTTTTGCGTCGCTGTTTTTAATTCGATCAATCAGGATTGAATAATAGTTTGTGATTACTTTTTTTCGTCCTTAGATGTACGAATAGGATTTTTTCTACTCTTATTTTTTTAGGTGAATCTGAAAATTGAGCTGTTGTGACTTCATTTGGCAGTTGTTTCATATTATAATGAACTACAATTACCATAGTTTATTATGAACGAGTAGTTCCTATATACAAAAATATGTTTATAATTAGACAAAATTAACTACAGTAAAGACAGATACCAATTATAATCTCACAGTTGATGTACAATCGATTTTACTTAGCCGAAATTGCTTTTTAATGTTTTTTGTATGTTTAGTAGCTTAGCTTATTTGTATAAATAAGTAAACGGCAGTGAATGACTACTCATTTAAATGAGCTTAGTTTATGGCGTTTACTTATCGGCGAGTTTTATTTTTTATGAGGGTCAGTAAGCTACTTAACTGTAATTAGTTTATACGGGTAAACTGGCTGTACCGCGAAATAGGTTACTGGGCAATTGGGCACAGATTAATATTTAATCTTATGACAACTTTATGTGCGCACGCATAAATGCTTATTATGTTCTTAGCTTAAGAATAAATTAGCTAGTACGTTATAGGTCTTTGTTCTTGACAAATAATATAATTAATGGGAACTCTAATAAAAGCTTTGGAGAAAGACTTTTTGCTTAAACTTTTGTTCGCCATCAAATCGAGCGTGGTATTACTTATCTACGTTAGTTCAAAATCTCGCGCACACCTTTAAATTGCGTAGTTATAACTTCTCTTAGCCATGAAATAATCATGTAGAAACCATAATCTATGCTTATTGGAGATCTGTAAATCCGTCGATCGAGTAATGGAATAGTTAGGGGTTGAAATTACGTTACAGATTGCCAGACCCAAGTGTTAAGATATTTTTTTAATCTGATGTTATATAATATGCGTTTTTTTTTCTTTATTTTTTGGTTTAATTCTTTTTTTTTTATTCTTTACAGGCTGGCTGCTCTCCAGGCGGCTGGTGCGAATGACTGGCGAGCCAGAGTGTGCCGATTGAGTCCCGAGAGAGAGGATTCTAAGGCCATCGAGAGGGCAAAGAACAGGATCAATGTTAGTATCTATTTATATGTTTACACCCTAGTAAATTCCTGCAGTAGTCCCTTAAAGCACTTATAGAACGGCGACTTTCCTGTAACCTATTTTTATCGTTCGATGACATTAAGCCATGTTAGAGGCCTTAGGGAGACATTAAAGCTTCCTTAAGCAGTATGGTGGAGTATGATGCAAGCCTCCTCTGTTATGACAAAAAACTCGTGTACAGTAGTGGTTTATTATTAAAGCTTTAGGCCAAAAATATTCGTAGTAATCCCCTGCAATAATCTCCACTGGAGCAACATGGTGAGACTATGCTCTAGAAAAAGGGATTCTCAAAGTGGGTTCCGCAGCACAATTATCAGGATTCCGTCAAAATTATGTTACACATTTGTAGGTAAAAAGGTCACCTCTAAGGGCTCGGTGAAATTTAACAGGGAAAGAAAGACGTAAAAACAGAAGTCGACATTATGATGTTCTATAAAATAAAAGGTATTTGGTTGGTGTTTCGTTATCTTCAAAGTTTAAACCCTTAGGATTAGTAATTAAGAGAATTATGGAGTTATAGTTTGGGTTTCGGAAACTATTTCATTTTTTTAAACGGATTAATCAATGCTAATAAAAAAGAGATGCAACAGATCACAGTGCTCAGTGAAAATAAATCAACAATTAAAAAATGTAAATTGATCCTCAAGTGCGACAGTTAATTTAAATCGCAGACGTCTAGACTGTTATAATGTCTACATGAATATTATTAAAAGTATACGTCATCATGTGTATGAAACGCATACCTATGCGTTCATTTTTTATCTAATTCTCATTACATACAATGGGCTCGCAACAATGTGACTGTAAGCGATGCATTCAGTTCAAATGTTTATTTTAGTTGTGTTTCGTTTAATAGTACAATGTAAAAGTATGTAGGTATCCTCTCGGAGACATAGGTAAATGCGCGTTTGAATTTTTTTAATGATATTGTTGACGCTTTTTTCTTTTATACTCCCCTTTTATAATATTACACATTTTTTTCTGCTAAAAGCAAATCGCTGGGGTCGCCAAACAGTAATTACTTAAGCCTGGTCAATGAGACGGTTAATGATCAACTGTCAAATCGTATATTTGCCTTATTAACGATGTTACGAGTTTCATAAATCTTAACGTGATCCGTTAGTTTTTAATCCTTAAAATCAGACCTGACATATAAACTAATGACTTTCTTTTGTGAAATGAATATTCCCGTTTGTAATTACGATTCTTTATTTGCTTTACTGTGTAAATTTTCACATGGTATTAGGGTATGAGCCCCTGTTTTCGCCTCGAGCCATTTATGCGACGTTGTAAAGAACTTTTGTGCATTTTCTCAAGCGTCGCCGCATGGTTAGAAAAGTCGAGATAAAAAACACAGTTTGAAGTGTCGCCGCTAGCGATTGTCATAATCACGTAGATACCGTGTTGTAACTAGCCCGGAGGGTGCACGAGCACCCTCGGTCGAGGCGACCTTGCGTCGTTGCGCCCCTAAAGAGCATCTATTGTGCTTTACGAAATTTACAGCGTACGACTGACGATATGTCGTTGATGTTGAAGAGGCTCTTTAACGTCACGTCCATTGCTGCAATGGCTAACAATGCGTTCAGGATACGAGTACTTTAGCTGTATAGGTTCCTTAATTAAAGAAGCCTAGATCACGATAGGTACATCACTAATACACGATTATATACAGGAAAATCTAACTATTGGGAATTCCTAAGCTCCAAAATGGCATACTATGACAATTACGAATGATGGTTTAATGCACACCCCACAAAGTATAGAATCCATGAAATTTGACACTAGACACCCTAACAGGGTTACGGAGTTTCTTAACTAGCTATTACTTTTTGTTTCGAAATTTAAACCGAAGATATCATATGGGAATGTAATTTACGATTAAATTATAGTTATGAGATACGAGGACAGACGAGTTATAGTTATTTTCTCTAACTAAATTAGTGACAGAAATCAGCACGTTTATTGTAAAAAGAAATTTCTATACTAGTTATATCGAAACTAATAAAAATCTGTTATTATTTATCGATATAAGATAATAAACTTAACAAAAGATGGTCATAAAGACAAATTAGAATCGATTTCTTATTCGATTACAGGTGTATAAAGTATCGACTCACAGATGTATAAGTAAAATTTCAAAATCAATTAATAACACGTAGGTGTATTAGTGAAATTTCGAAATCAATTATTTATAGTAGGTAGGTAAAGGTTTCGTGGATTATCATGCCGTGTTACGTGACACTGTGAACTGAGGTTTGATGGAAAATCGTTATTTAGTAGTATCAAGGGCACCAACAAACGTATCAGGGAGAGATATCTCCTATATTAGATGTTCACGGTTCAGTGTAGTTTATACTGAATGTTTTTTTTTATATTATAGCAGAATTTGGGGCAGTCGCCCTTATCGAAATATGCTCATGTATGTTACAATTGCATTATGAAATAAAAGAGGAAGTAGAGCTCGTCCTAAAACAATATAATACAATGAAATGTTAATGTTATTGATGTATTTTTTATACTCGCTTACTGTAGACAATTGGTTGATTTTTAGACACAATTATGTTTAATCTCTATTGCATGGTTGGAGTACGATGAAAATAAGCCAATCAATATAATTCTGTTTAACATTTCACGTGCATTTATAAATGAAGATTATTATAAAAAGTGCGCATTCAATTCATGTTTATCTATACTTATTAATGTATCTAATAATAAAATTGTAATATTATTACAATTACATATTCGTGGTAGTCGTGAAATGATTTTGTAATTATAAAACGTGAACCTCAGTAAAACACTCCCTGCAAATTTTTAAGCGGAGCATTGACGCGGTCATAATGAATTGAAGCACGGTATGTCCGCATTAAAACTGACTGCCCAAACGTCCTGCCACCCCGGAGTTTGGTTTTAAAATTGCGTAATTAGCGAATAAAATATAATACTGTAATATATTAATACGTGAAGGGTTCGGGTTTTGACACCGTTTTAAGAATAATGCACGTATGTACGAGTTTGAAATTTGACATACTTTTAGGTAACGCGATGAGAATTTATTAAAACTATAAAATTTTTTTTAATCGGCAGTAGGTACCTGAAGTAGAAAAGTAAGTGATCCCTTTCCCCTTAACTGTAAAAGAAAAAATATGATGCGGAATAAAGTCTGCGCGATGTGCTAATTATAATATACATAAGATAAGATCAATTCATTGCTGTGACATCATGCATTTACTTTTAACACATAAAGGTGGGAATGATCTTCTGTAAATAATTAGGTAAAATATATAGGTATGGATATTTTTGTATTAAGCGCTCAAAAAAGCAGAGGGACATTATGTTAGGATAAGATTACAGCCGCCCATAGACATTAAGAATACACGATCATCAACAACGCATCGCTGCCATGGATAAATAATAAACTGACACTGCATTATAAGTCTAATGCAATCCAATTCAAATACACCTTAATTCCATGTTATCATATTATGTAACATTTGTCGTGACTAATCCAGTAACAAGATTGTTATCAATGTCGCGTGACACAATTTGCAGGATAGCGAAATATAAATCTCTATCAATAATGAATAACTTGTCTTTGTCAAAATTTTATCACGCAAACAGTTCTATCTAGTGTCAGACACGTTTTATAGATAGTTAGCGCTTACGTAAACCTGTACAGTGAAAGCCCCCAATTTACCCTTTTAGGAAATGAAAAATATATATATCTATTTGCTTCCTATACAAATAATTGTATTATTTACTGGCTTTTAGGACCTCTGGTTTCGATTGTGACTTGTCTGTCAGTTTTATTAGTTAGATAAAGATGAAAAGGATTCGGTCACATTTTAATATGTATTCTAAAACTGTAATATTAAAATAGATCCGTTTATTGCTACCACTAACCAAATCTTTATTTAAATATTAAGTAAAATATTTAATTTGACTAATATTAAAAAAAAAATTGTTACTGTTTCATAGATACCAACTTCATGACAACCTTCGCGAGGTACGAAATGAACTTTACAGTAAATAAAATAACTTTAATTGTTATAAATACTCATAAAACTTACGCCATTAACCGGCCCAATGCAATTACGACCGGCAGTAAAGGTTTTATTTAGTAAAACACTAATTACTGCTGAATTTCGTTCTGAAAACGCACAGTGCATAGTTATATCAACTCTATTTTAACTGCGTAAAGTCTATAATTCCAATGGCGTTTGGTCGTTTATAATTTAGAAAAACGTTAACCATTAACGAACAGATCTTCTTTTCAATGTCATGTCAAATTATATCACTGTTAATTTAAAGATGGCTGCATTATACTTAAAGTTGAAATCTTGTAAAGTGCTCTTTAAAAACCTTGAGGAGCTTGATAGATGAAACCTTAATTCTAGTCGGCCATTTTGTTTTAAAAGGTTTTGTCTGATTTAATCTATCTTTTCGTTTAGACGTAAAATTATTTTAGAGGATTTACTGAAAAGTCGATCAATCTCTTCTAATCTTTAAAACAAAAGTCCTGTTACAGTTGGGAGCTTCTTCGCATGTCAGTATTTTCCTTATTCCTTCTCTTTTTCTGGCTGGCAACGCATCGGTGACAACTTGAATTGCTGATGTTCGTGAGTGACAAACACCACTCATCTTCAAATAGCTTGTCTGTTCCTATGTCAGCTATTTTTATTTGAAAAATAAAAAAAAGTGTCACAAAGGCTACACAAGATTAACTGTATCATAAAACCGTCAACGTTAGCAATAAAAGTAAGATCAGTCCTAAACAAACATTGGCCGGGCTCTAAACCAAACGGTATTACCTGATATATTGAGACGTCTATACTCTAATAGAAAATTCGGGCCGATGTGAAAATGGCTGAGTCATTCCATGGAATTGCCATCGACCTTTATTTTTCGCTTAGTTGACCCTAAAACATTTTACGAGCGGAAATTGTCAAGCTCTTCTTTGCTGTATTTATGAGATAAAGAAACTACAGGACACATTCATCAATTGGGATCAGTAATCAATTAAATTAACTTACATAATACATCAATTATGTATACGTTTCTAATTAGTAGGTAAGTACGCTTTAATTTAATTACTATTTCATAGCCAGTTACCCATCATTCTTTGTTTTGCAGCTCATTATCAAATCTCACCATATTAAGTTTTTGTAGTACATAAGAGTGTTTGACTTTTTGAAAATACTATAATCACTCACATTATTTTATTGGTTTAACGAATCTAACGAAAATTCTATACTTATTTGAATTAATTTAAGACTAACATCATCTCCTGAGGTTTTTGACATTTGTTTAGTGAACCATTTGAGTCATCTGAGGCATAGTCCTACATAAGTTACACGGTCTATGCCATGTTATAAAAGCATAATATTTTATACCTACTAGAACATGTAGGTATTCTAGCAAACCTAGTTAACCTGTCAAATTTTTAATTATGGGCTCATTGCGTACATCATCAAAGAAATTTCAACCCTTTATGTTGTGTTGTCTTAATAGAAATTTTGCTGTAGGAAACTATAAATTTCATGTAAGGGTTGAAAGGCTAATATCGTACGACGACCTCCGAATATCCCTCAATTTTACTTTTAGCTGTGTCAGCCAGTCGCCGTGCTAAAACACAGCCTATTTTTAAACAGTGCCTCTTCTATTTTCGGATTTCAAAATGCCAAGCTCTCGGCATTTCCATTATGCTCCGTTATTGCCTTTAATATAAGCGTGCTGTTATTATGAACCGTATGAAAATACCTTTTAACGCGACGATTTGTTCTAAAAGACCAATGTTATTATTGCATGGATGTTATAGTGATGTTATTTAGATTAATAATGTTATTTACTATTGAAATCTGCTTCAAAACATCCTTAACGTTATCGTAATATAACAACGCCATCTCTACGTAACAGCACGAACTACTAATATCATTACGCTTAGAGCGCCTCTGGTGGCCGGTAATGCAATTAAGTAGCGCGCTGGAGTTAATTACTCCAATGATTTTCCCTTGACTTGTTTACGGGAAATATAACTCAGAATATAACACAGTGATAGGTTTGCATATACATGATTATTGCATATTGAGGATATTAAAATGAATTTAAACAGTCTAATTATTATGTGTAAGTAGGTCTATAATATGTACATAATAGTCGTTAAATAATATGCTGTTTTGTTGCTGCTTCGGTCAGTTCTTTCTTTATTTGAAAATTCTTAACAATTTTGTTAAAATGTGTAACCAATTTTGTTAAATTTTGTTAAAACCTTTAAAAATTAGGTTAACGATAGGACCCTGTTTGACTAAAAAACTAAACGCTAAAAAAACCTCAAGCAAAATAAATATATTATTATGTTAGTTAGCATCAAAGGTTACTGACAGCTAATCTGCATAAATCAGTCCTTGTCCGCCGAATAAGGCGCATGCTTGCATGTCTTCGCGTCGCTGTAACCCTAGCCTTATCGCCGGAAGGAGGTCGCGGTAACAAACGTGTGAATCGTGCGATCCGATTCCGTTCGACCGCTTCCGACGCTGACCATCGCAGTGGAGGGTTATGATTTAATGATGTTTGTTGAAACGGATTGTTGTACTATTTTACTAGCTTAGATTTAATAGTAATAACTTTTTTTATGTGTTTAACAACGCAATTTTGAATAACTATACATTTAGGATCATTTGAGTAAGGGCAGTCTTTCTTAAGGTCTTATAACCGCTTACGAACCCTTGTAATTTTTAATTCTTAGAATTTTTCGTAGTAGCTTAGAGTGGCTTCCACAGCACGTAAACGCTCAAGATATTTTTTGCCATACATAGATGACAAAGCACTTTCCAACTGCGACCGCAGTTGCTTAACTTTGTCGAGCAGTTAAAGTCTATGCAAATCAACGGGGTCCCACTTTTTTCTTTTTTGCTTTCTTCTATCTTTCTTATATTTTCTTCTAATCTCGTATCTCGTCTGCTCTCGAGTCCTGATTACTTACTGAGATTCAACTGCTCATTTATTCATCCAAAAATAACCACCTGGATAAATCATCGCAAGTCAAAGTTCACTCATAACTCTTGGAATGTTGGACCGTGGATGTCAGTAACCCCGTGCGATACAATATGCACAGATAGCCCTTCGCGTCACGATCGCGTCCAGACTGGTTTAGGGCAAGTACTGCAGGTAGAGTTACAACTCCGCCGATACACTCTTCTACTTCCTTTTGCAATATTTTCCGTTTTGTTCGAAACTTAAAGTCATTTTGGACTGTGTTTTGCATCCTTTAGTGTGAAATGCCCTTTGCATAATTCGTCATATCTTGTGTTTTTAGACCACGTTGATGTTTGTGTTTTTATGTGTGTGTGGCTGTGAATGTTTGTTGTACTTATTCGCGTTTTAACTTATAAGGATTTATTAATACAAATCCATGATATTTGGTGTCAATAAATAACTACATCGCGTCCTGAAGTAACAGGCTCAAATACAAAGAAGCAATCAATTTCTTGAATGCTTTATGAATATAAAAATACCTACCTATTTAACAATAATTTGACCACCATAAATGACTATTGTGATGAGTTTCATGTAATTTTTACTTTAACTATACCATTACTATGTAAGGTACCGAAATATGGTGTTTCACACAATACATGTAGTAGATGAGTCATGGTTTTTTTTTTAATGAAATTGATTGAACCGTGCAACAATACTGGCCACCTGTTAAAACCGAACTTATTTAAGTCACTGTTACTAGTGCTGATATGGAATGATTACTTTACATTACAATACAGTTGAGTTGTAGGTAAAAAGGTGTGTTGTTTTCGGCGTTCAAAATATTTCATTTCTCACTTTCAATGTTTTTAGGAAACCCGGATGTAAATGAATTTTCGCCGCCTACATTTATTGTAGTTACAGCTCGATTCAAAAGTCTGGAAGAATCGTTGGTCACTAACCCAAGTAAAAATAGACTGGAAAATGGCCAAAAGAAAAAAACCCTGAACTCGTTAATATGTTAGAAACGCTTGCGATAATGTTGTCAAAAGCTGTTATTAGTTTTAATATCTTGTTCCTTAAAAACGTAAAGGATCAAAGACGGACTTAAGGATTAAATTAATCAATCCAAGTCAAATTAAGGGCAAAAATAAAATAAAGATAAAGTACTTTTTTTGTTGGAATATGGAATACTTATATAGCGTGGCCCCTTAAATTGACCCTTAAGTACATGGAACCGTAATTATTGTAATGTATAAAAACCTAGGCAACTAACCGTATCTTACGTCAGTCGTGATAAATTGTCATTAGTGGTTGTTGAAGACCAAGACTGACCGCGTTACCTGTATGTAGGTACTGTTATACTCTCATACTCCATGAAAAAGATTATATTATTCTTTAAAAAAGTCCAGTTACAACAATGAAATGCTGAGAATATTTCGCTCTACGCAAACACATTCTTGAATAACATTGTTCGTCGCATTACTAAGTGTAACCCTAATATGCGGTGTGATTCATATGCAATTCCTCATTCCGTACGACGATGAAATACGATATCGTGACCAAAACAAAGGTATTTTCTAGTAAGGTAAGGTCAACAGTGTCATGGCCTAATAAACTTCCTTGACAGAGGTAGAATTTCGTAGTATCCTCTACAATTACTTCAAAACGATGGAAAACAAAGGGATGAAACATTAAAACTTTTGGCCAGTATATTTTTTTGTGGGTCAGATGTCGACGTTTATTTTTAAAACACTTGGCTATTCAGCTGTGATACAGACGAATGCCGCTGAAAAATTCAACTGCATTTTCTTTTCAAACGTTTGCTGAATACTAAAGGCTCGGATAAATTACAAAGTTCACATTTTGTTAATTTTAAAAGGTGGAGGGCAAGTGGGTTTAGTTGGGCTTGTAGGAATCATAATATAGCTTCCTTTACGCGTGCCAGATGGCTGGTACACTTTTTTAGTGGATAGGAACCCCCTCAATTACCTGTAACTAAACCTGATATTTCGGTTAGCTTCAAAATATAATTTAACGAAATTGGCCTGTTTCTAACATCGTTTCGCCGTTTATCACGTAGAAGTTTGCGCAAAGTTTCCATTACTCCAGTTTACATGTTCATGTATTTTCTGAATGTTCTTTAAATAACTGCATAGAAATCAATAACATTATTTCAAAGTAGGTACTAAGCGCAAGAATAGACTGAGAGAAATGTCGATGTTTAGATGCGTGGAAGTAGAATGATTTCGCTAATCTATTGTAATGCTCACATGTGGTCAATTGTTAATTATACTTTTAATTCGGCCAACGCGAAGGTAATACCATCACTTTCAGCTTGCTTATCTTATGTTCCTTCATTAGCGTTTTCATTGATTTTATTTGATTTTACAAAGAGACTGCTTTGTTTGACATAGTATACTAGTATAAGGGGTAAGATTTCTAGTGACGATATGATATCAAGTCTGAATTTTTTTTATTTATGATCAAATCTAATATTAACAGTATCTTTTATAATCTGTACAAGTCAGTACCATGTTTTATGCCCTTGAATCGACTGTAAATATTTAACTGAGATCAGTCGTTTTAATTACTTTCTAATTCTCACTTTTAGCGAGTTTAACATAGAGTAGGTATACGAGTAATTACACACTTCTTACTTTTTATTTAAACTAGAACACTTAATTCTCGTTGAAAGAGCGTAACAAATTATAATAATATAATTCAATCATAATTACTTAAATCTGTTGGAATCAGATTCGAAATCCAAATAGAAATTCATTCGAGGCTTGTTTATTTTTCAGATTTCGAGATATCATGTTGATTACCTGTAGTATATCGTACGTGATACATATTTGTAAAACCAATATCTGTGACCTATTTTCGTATCAATTATTAATTACTGTGTGTTCCGTTCTGCAACGGAAGAGCATATTTCTCTTGAATAAAATTTATTGAAGGCAAAAAATATTGCGCACATTTTTATATCGAGGACGTTCGTTAGCTGATGCGGACCTATTTTTAATTTAACTGTTATATGAAACCTTATTTTATGTTTTATTAATTTTTAGTATTATTAATAGCACTGGTATTTATTAATCTCGGAATGCTCCATAAGGAGTGCAGCTTCCTTCCACCTCACCTCCAGTTATAGCTCCTCCTTCTCGCTTTCGATGAAGACTGAGGCCTTAAGCCAAGTCATAAACAAAAAAAAATTGGTATTAAGTCCTTGCTTCAATAAACTTTAATTGGGTCATCGACGCCGAGTAGGTACTTTGTGTTGATGAATTTATATTTTTTAACGTTTGGCCATAAACATTTTGAATCAAAGTAACATCTTTGGTGTTCTTATTTTAAACAACACTTTGTCTGTTATTGTATCCAAGTATCTTTGTTCCTTCTTGAATATTATGAGGCCTTTAGTTATATAATGTTAGCTGGCACAGTCTATAAATTGCTCAAGAGCACTTCAATTACTGCCCGTTGATTTGCATAATAACAGTGATCTTGAATTTAACTAACTGAACCAGAATTCAGTCCATCGATCGTAGTATTGGAGCTTTGTGATGTGCTAATTTCCTACTACTGGTACATAGTTTTATAACCTCTTGATTTAAGGGGTAGATGGCTTAAAGTAAATCAGATTTGTTTGGATTTTAGTCTTTAAATGTATCACTAAAATTAAATCCTTTAACTCTCCTAAATTAATTGATATATTTTTTATTGAATTACATAGGTAAATTATGTTTAATTATGGTAATGGATTTATTGAATGTTAGCAAAATTAATTAGTTTTGACTGTTATGTTATGAAATTGCCCTACTCACAAAAGAGCGCGAAGTGATTTTTTTTTCCAATCGAACCTCATCAATTCCCTAGCACTATTAACCCTATCTTGAGTAATAAAGTCGTTTTCATTGTTCTCGCAATTATTATTTTCTACAAAACGAGTTTACAACTAACGAGTTTAATCACTGTGGAAATCCTCGCTCGAATCCTGTTACTTTACGATCGGTCAATTAACAACGGTCCAAGTTAATGATAGTGCATATCGTTTTACCAAAAGTGGTATTTATGTTGCACGCACTCGACAATGACCCATCCGGTCGGTCAGACTGGTTGGCACCTCGCTCGCCGCTCAGTTGTTTTGACGGTCGGGTTATGTGCGCGCGCGCCGACTGCCCGAGACCCTATACGTGAATCTTCCTCGGCAAATTTAAAATTTCGCTTTCACAAAGACGCGAACGGTTCCGATCTACAAGTCTCGGATGTGAAATTAATTGTGATTGATGTTTCTTGTTCTATACTCGCGCACCTACCGGAGATTTTGATTGTCTTTATTGCCCGTTACCGTTTAAGGTTTTATTTCTTGCTGCTGTAAGCTTTTACGGTGATGATTCATTAGACGCAAGCGTTTTGATTCCTATACTGTACTCCACTCCTCAATTGAGATTAATGGTCGTGTTTATTCTCGAGTTTAATTCTGTTGTGCGTCCGTCCATATGGTGTTCTTGAGCAAATTGCTATCATATCTTATCGCAGATTTATCGCTCGCTTCGCTATCTACTCTTAGTGGATGACGTCTAATTATAGATGCAAGTGTTTGAGGAAATTCTGGCTGGAACTATGTTTATTTTTGTGATTTAACACTTTTACCGTGCAAAGTGTCGAAAATTTGAGTCTAACTAGATTTTAACTTGAAATTAGTAGCATTTTCGTATCTACTTTCAATTGTTTTTTTTTTTTGTCTAACATCGTTTTCACCTTCTTAACGTTAACAACTAAAAAGGGATTTTAGTTGTTTTACTGGCGCCTTTGTTCTTTGTGGCTTTTTACGTTTTGATTCACGATTTATATTATAATGTCCTACTAACACTATTCTACCTAACCCATATCAGTTACAAGGCATTGTTGGACCAATAAACAACGGGGTCAACAGTTTCTAAAACTAAGCCTGCTACTCACCTAATTTGTATGCAGTGTTCATTAACCTATTCCACACCTTTTATAAATACTCAAACACGCTCCTTTTATGGTTTCTCACAGAATTAGTTATGCAAATTGTTTTTAGTATGATTGTTATCATACTTATCGGTAACTGTTGTTTGCGTAATTTGAACTACTATTTGTTGCAGTATTTATAACGGGGTCATAGAACGTAAATAGATATTAATAAATAGGTCGTTGTCTTGGCTACGTTCCTCTCGATAGATGATCCGAATAACTGTCATGGGAGCATCCCTTGGGATGACAGATTGCAATTTCAATGAAACAATGTCATTCAGAAAATTTCTCTTGGTCTATCCTCTGAGTATTTGATGACGATTCGTATTTCGCATTTGATTTATATTCAATACGATTGGTCTTTCCGTTTTCTGATTAATTTAATTGCTTAATTAGCCAAGTGGGATTTAGTTCTATAACTAGAAAAGTGCTGAATATAAAATCTTATTGCTGATATTTTTGTTTTTAAACATTTTCTTTTCCACAAATGCTACCGCGAATTTGTTTCCGGTCGTTTATTAATAAATAAGTCGTGTCACTTCAGCCGTTGAGTGTGAAATTAGAAAATATTTTATTTATTTTACTTCCTGTATGTTCTTTAAAATCGTGTTCATATAAGTTTAGTTATTCGTGTCTTTAAACATAGATCATTATCACACTCTATTTTTCCTGCAAGTTATTCTATAACACTTTTATGATCATTATGTTTTTTTGATCAATTTTAAAACAAACCGCTTAGTTTCAAGCAAAAGTTTTGAACATACGTAACAACATACGGAACGTATCGTCACATACAACTGTATAATACAAAGATGTCATAACACTCATAAAATGTTTATTGTTGTTTATGAGTCTGATTGGAAGTTATTGATGCTGAACTAAGGTCACGGTATTGATATCTTCCAACTCGTGTGTATTACATGTTTGTAATGTATACGTACGTACTCACATGTCCCTTTGTCCTTCGAAAACTACTAGTTTATAATTATTTCCTGTTACTTAAAAGCCCTTGTCTATAATTTACATATTACTTACATGTTATGCTACGAAATTAGTATTGATCTCCTTTGCAACAAGTCGTTATTTTAGAACCGCATTTCTATTATTTAAATTCATTAATTTTGAATGAAAGAAAAGCTATTTTAAGTTTTGGAAATAGTTTTGCATGAGCTGCAATAAAATATTTATTCGTACTGTATTTGTAATACTAGATAAAACAAACCTAAAAATCATCATAAACTCGAGTAGTATTTCTAACAGGAGCAAAACACTTTTATGTAAATACATACATTTATTTGCGCCACATCGAATTCTGCGGCTTTTTGGCGCCATTAAAAGATAAGTAATATATCGTCTGGAACTCAATTAAGTCCTAGCGCCAATTTTTCCGTAAGCCGTTTAAGGTAGCGACGACTTTACTTATTAGGCCAGCGTTCTTCTCGAAATCTGTTGAGGTCTCAATGTGAGGAAAATTGAGCTTAAATCTTTTTTCCTTGTTTATCTTATGCTGCAGTTAGAATGTAATTAAGATCATACAAGATGTTTAATCAATATATAGTACAGATAAAATTTCATAAGAAAATGTAATGAGTTCGTGTAAAGAGTTTTGCTTTTAATTGACGAAGAACTCTGACCGTGTTAAATCTTCTTGTTATGCCATTTACATGAATTGTACTATAAGACAGTTTTTCTGTATAAATTACTATTACCATACCTTCTAGTATTCCAATGTAAAATATAAATATACCTACGAACTCCGATAGTCATTAGCATATTGTACATGATTTGAATTGCAAAATTTTATTTAGATTTTGCTACGACATAGCTACATATTTGCCAGAGCTCATGTAATACAGGTTAAAGGGAAGGACGTATGTAAAGGAAAATCAGTAATTATCCAAAACATGCCCTTTTATCACTGACATTGGAGTACACGGCATAAATATTTAATACCTTAACCAATGTGACCAGTTAACATTGAGAATCGATCTCGTATTACATTGCATTACAATAATATTATATCTGTAGTTTCCATTGTCTGCGGTATACGCAGTCGGAATCTTATTGCAACCTTGTTAGCTCCTGTCGCAATTACTTCGCTATTTTTATTAGTATATTGTACGACTCTCCGCTTATCTACGTCATCTCTTTCCACGTGCTTATCCGTTTATTTATTTCGATTGTTTTCGAATCGACTTCCGTTTGACCTCGCTTAGGGCTCTACTATATGTTACAAAGGGTCATGTGTATTCTATGGATATTCAAGGCTGTTACAACTTGCTACTAGTTTCGGCGCACCTACAACTTTGTTCTCGTCTCGTGTGATGCGTCATATATTGCCGCTGATGTTGATAATGTTTACCAACGCACTCGGATCCGCGCCTGAGTCATTGATGTTGTGTCCGCTTGGGTCAGTCTGCAGTAACGTGAGATATCTCAGTTCGCGTTTGTCAATCCTTCGTTGAAGTCGCTCTGTATAGTAGTCTCCATGATATTCATCGAAAATTCGCTCTCGTAAATCTTATCTCTGGTCGTCAAATAATCAGTCACTTTGTATTGTTCTCGTGTCTCATATCGCATGTTTCGTGTATTGCCAGTTGTGAACACATCGCGAACGTAAACAAGTATGTTCCTTAATAGTGCAAAAACAATTATGCCTCGTTACAAATAGTTTGCGGATCCATGGAATTGAATGTGAACTTATTCTAGTCAGTGATGTGATTGAAATTTAAAGTCAAAATGATTTATGAAGTGCTCCTTGGTTTGTTCGCCGTTTTATTTTTAATATGGAAGTTTTGGAAAAGCCAGAAGCGAGTGAAAAATACATCAGCGAATTTAAATAATAATAAAGAATATGTTGATACGTCTGCAAAGAACAAACTTGTCGCACCTACGCAACTTACTTTAAACGACTATAGTGATGTAAACGATATAAACACTTCAAAGGAAAATGTGAAGATATCATCAAATATTATAAAAGTAAAACTTTCTCCACTAATTGAATGTTTAGACGAAAAAATAGAAGAAGCGATAGAAAACGATTTTGAAAATAGAATTAAAATTGCTGCAAGCTTATTAAAACGGTCTGATAAAAATATTGACATCGAAAAGTTTAATAAAAGAGACAGTCCACCTAAAGAGAGACTAGCAGAATTCTTAGAAAAGACTGTTTTAAATGATGACAAATTGCAGTCTATCATCCAAAATTTATCCCTGGATAAAACTGACGAAGTGCCAACAACTCAAACTCTTGGCACAGATTATGAAAACAAGGTAATTCATAAAATTGCAAATGCAGAATATTCTAAAGTAAAAGAAGACAAAGAAATTGAAAACAAAGAATTGAATCACACTGTAAATAAAGATGATTCGGAGTCAAATGATCATAACGGAACTTCTGAAAGTAATCCTTTATTGTTGAGAAGACTTAAAAAACAATCAGGATTACCAAGTGGCCTTAATTTTGGATCAGTTATTGGAGAGCTGAAATTAAAAACCAAAAATACCGAAGGACTGAAACCAGTTTTTAAGAAGTTTGACGTTGACACAGTCGACAACAATCAGGCATGTGTATTTAAAATTAATAATTTATTTTAATTTTTAAAGGGTTGTACGGATTGTAAAAATTTAAAGCATGTACAATTTTTTTGACAGTGGAAATTCTATCCAAATCTATATGAACATTATTCTTACACTATTTCCAAATTGTCATCAAAAAAATCATTTATATAACACCTGTCTTTAACTGCAATTCGTTTCGTAAGCGCTGTTAAAATTAACAAGTAGCTACACACGTAACAATAGGTTTATGTTACATTCTACAAGGAAGATGGCATTGATTGTAATCTTTCACACTATTATTCCCATAACCGTGTCAGTGTACCGTCGTAATACCAGATTAAATAATTTCTCACAAAAACACGTTCTTTTCTAATAGTTCAATAAGCTTGTCACTCGATTACGTTACATAGTTAGAGTAAAAGACTGGGTAGAAGTTCTGCAATATATTTCAACTCTTATAGATTTGTTAATCGCTTATGGTAGGTACCTACTTACTCCACTACTCTCGACATAAGCACCATATACCGGGTCCAATTGTGATCCCAAACCATATAGGCCCTCTAAAATATGTCACATTTTTTTATTGAAATCGGTCTAGCCCTGTAGGAGGAATTTGACTAACACATGTACGTTAGGATTTCGTATATTAGAGCTATCTCTATCTATATAGATACCCCTTATTTGTTCACCAGAATTAATCAAATCTCTTCCTGGCAGCATTAAAAAAGAAGGACCGAAAAGGTGCTACATGAAATTTGATACCGTAATAACGTTAGATATTGCGTTCACTTGTAATCATGAACATAAACGAATATTATGGGTTGATAACATTTAATGGGTGTTACATAAATATTTTATGTTGAAGTTCTCCGGAAATAGATAACATTTGTCGGGTAGTAATTTTTGTCAGTATTATTTGAGTGTATACTTAAAATGATTTTATAATTTTATTGTAAAGGACACTTTATAAGTGAAAAAAAAACCCAAACTCTTATTTTCAAGAATTTCAAATATGTAATCTATAAAAAACTTTATAATTGTAACACACACTTAAGCAAATGAAAAAAAATCCCAATCTCTTTTCTTTTTTCAAAAACCAGAAAAATTTTAAGCCATCCATTGAAGGTATACAAATGTTACTCCAAAAACCAATTTCGTCCTTACCTTTTATCCTAACGACGTTATTTGTCAATGTCAATTTCCTTAGTTCAATCCACCTCTCAATTGTTGGACCGCGTGCTTCGATTTCAAGTGTACCTACTTTCATTTTAGATTCCTTGAAATCGTTTTTGGAATACTAAAAAGGAAATTATTCATAGGAAAAGGTTTCAAAAATTCGGATGAGAATAGATATGTAAAATGTTTTGATTAAAGTTTCAAACTAAAATTAAAGGACTTGATTATTTCTTACACGTAATTTAGTTGGCAATAAAGAGTTAAGTTGATGAATTAATAACTTTGTGTATAGGTAATATTACGAAGTCTTGCAAAACATGTAAAGTTACAGACTACCGTAATGCGTTCTCAAGCCAAATAGTATTCTACGATATAAACAATAATGTTTATTTTCCCTTGTTGCAGGAAACTCTAAACGCTACAGTAGACGACAAGAAAAAGGTGCACATAGACGAAACTGAACTGGGATCCAACATCTTAGCCGATCGACGGAATAAATTGGAAACAGCAGCGCAGGTATGCTAATTAAAAAATAAACGGTTTATATTTAATTTTTGACAAAATTGGCTAGCCTGGAACTAATATGCTCTATGATACAAAATAAAGTTATCAAACGGAACGCGTTTAAAGTCTCTATGATTAAAAAACCAATCAAATTGTAAAGTGGTATTTTAATGATAACCTAACTTTGGTGACCGGATGACACTTGAGACCATTTTGCTTGGATTAATTTATTGTTTTTAAGTTCAAAAATGCTCATAGCCAAAAATGTTACATAGACAACTTTAGTTCCAGGTTAGGACTGAGCAATCTGGAATTATATTTTAAAGGTCTCTAGATGAAAGTTTTTGACACAGACTGCAAACTAGAGCTGATTTTATATCCGATCCAAAACACATAATCTTGTCTTAAATATCTTACAATTTTCATGTTTATTCGACTGCAAGATTTCTTTGAAGTCAATCATATTGTAACTCTCCAGTACCTAGTCCAGGGATATAGGCGTTATATTCAACACTGTCTCATAACTCAAGAATTTGTGATATAACATGCGGTCGCCTAGTCTTGCTGTGATTCATGAAAATTTATAGAGTAATTTATACACTTCCCTTTGACGTAAAATCTGGATTATTCATAGGACCTATGGATTCATCTTATAATAATAATATATTAAATGAAACTGATATTTGACACAGTTATTCTACAAGCCTTTGAACTATTAAAATTAAAGTATAATTATTTTAGATGAGTTAGTTATCATGGTTATCATTCCGGTAAGAGATACGCAGGTGTTGAATTGCAGGATAAATCATTTAAGGACCTTAAATTGCCCTTTCGAAGCTAAGGAATGATTTGTGAACTTTACAGTATGCGAAACTGTAGTACCTATTTCTATTTCCTAAATGTATTTAGATGTCTGGAGCCGGGTAATGTAATATAATAAACATAGGCGTTTCTATTTCGCTAATTAACTGTTTCATTTCAAACAGAAATTAATTAGATTAATTTTAAATTGAATATGCCTCTTATTCATGTGGTACATACATTTATAATAGTTTTTTTAGGAAATATCCGCTAAACAAACAGCAGGTGAGATTTTATATTAAATAAATAACATTATTTCGAACATGTTATGTTAGTGTCAACAGTTTATAAAACGTATAATTTCGTTATTGCATTAAATGGGCGCATAAACGCTCAAAATGTCAAGGTTACTTCCGTCCGTAAAGACTGCTATTAATTGAACTACAGCTAAACTTGACACTTACAAACTTTCCTTCCTTATTTGTAAATAACTTTTATATAAAAATATATTAATCTATACTAATATTATAAAGCTGAAGAGTTTGTTTGTTTGTTTGAACGCGCTAATCTCAGGAACAGGATTTGAAAAATTCTTTTAGTGTTAGATAGTCCAATTAGCGAGGAAACTTATAGGCTATATAACATCACGCTATGATGAATAGGAGCGAAGAAATAATGGAAAATGTGAAGAAAACGGGGAAAATTATTCATCTTTGACGACTTCCGTTGCATGCGCTGCGAAAACGGTTCAAGATATCAAAAAAATATGTATGGAAGAATTATTCCGCTTAAAAAGATCTAACAAAATGTCCGCGACAGCATATGTCTATCTTTTAAGATTAACTCACTAGAAACATTTTTATGGTAATCAAATTTGGTCGAAATTAATGTTTGCATGTGTGAATGTTTGTAAGTCCTCCACGCTCTAACCGTCAAACGAATTAAGCTGAAACTTGACACACAGATAGTTTGCATCGAGGAATAGGACATGAGATAGATTGTATCCTGATCATAGGTTCCCTTGGGATAAATGCAATATATTTTAAACTACTCTTCCGCGTGCTAAGCCGTGGGCGTCGTCTAGTTGGTATATAATTTATTAATATTCCAAATACATAAAATGAGTAATTTGACCCTTAGCCGATGTGAGTCAGTCGGTGACCACAAAATGTTGAATGCAATTCCATGAATTCGCATTCGCAATAGCATTCTAATTGTCGGCCCACAGACTTTTAAATATTGTATGGATAGATGTTTGTTTTACAGCGTCATGTGTAAAGTGTTAAGTTATCTTGTAGGTGCGTAAAGCTGACGACAATAAATTCAAGTGAAAAGGGTTTCGGTAAGCCTTAATGATTCGGTAACGGTAGGAAGGTAATTAAAATTTAATTACATAAATTTTGACTTCTATATATATCTTTTGCGTTTGTGATATTAGGCAATTTTGCCCACGAACAATTAAGTTAAACTATGACAAAACAATTAGGATTAAAATGATGATATATATGGTTACAAAAGAGTTCTCCCTTATTAACTATTGAAATGAAACGCTTTAACCCGAATGCTAATAACTTAATATCGATTCATATTAGAAACAGCCGAGAAACATCCTGTATGTCCGACGCATCAACCTATATCTTTTGGGCCTTACAAATGATTTAGGGGTACTTAAATCGCTCCGTTTGTCCTCAAAAATGGCTTTATTAATAGGCTAAAGCCACCGCTACCGTACCATAAACAGCTGCCACCAAAAATTACCAAAGCATTTTTCCTTTAACCTTCTGTCATGTTACAGGGATGGCGGAAACGAGTGCCTCAGAGCGACGCGTCAATGTTCACGGTGGCGGGCAGATTGGAGCGCGACAAGGTGACAACGGGGACTCCGCCGCAGACCCCGCCGCCTGTTACCACTCCGGTCAGCGCTTCGCCCGTCGTCACGCCCGCTGTGCCGCCTCCGAACAAGTTCAGGTACAATTTTTAATAAGTTTGATTAGCAAATCTTGCTTTTTTTCGGTTACAAAAGATTCACTATTTGGTGATCAATTTACCTAAGTTGGCGACTACAAGACCCAATTCATTTATTTTTGGGGTCGTTCAAGTATTACGTAATGCAACAGAAAAACGTTACGGCGTGTAACATGGGGGGAGGGGAGTTCAAAAATCTTCAAAACTTACGTTAGGTAACACTTGTACATCTTTAAGACTTACACAAAATCAAAGGTTGAAAGAGCTTGTTACGTGGTAGAAACTGTCATTTCAGTCATAAATTTCTTTGGCACAGTGGAGCCTTATCAGCTTGAAGGATATTATCAATTTATAAGGTTGGCATTGTTTTCTGTGTTACTATCCTTCCCCCATTTTTTATCTGCTAAATGTTATGTCTCTAATAATGATTATGGTATATTTCAGATCTCGCAAACAGCCGACGTCGCCGACGAATGGGTTCGCGTCCGGTCCGCTGCGGTCCGCGTCGTGCGCCGTGATGAGCGCGGCGGCGGCAGACTCCAAGCCCAAGGACAGTCCGCGACAGGACCGCGAGTCCTTCAAACGGAGCCACTCCGTCAGCGAAAGCATCAGCAGGCTGGATGAGAGTGAGTCAACTTTAGTAAATTGATACTGAAGGGTCGGTTCCGTGGTCGAATTTCGACCGGAACTCGTGTATTGAACAATAGATTATAGACTGAATTGATTTAAAAAAGACTTAAGATTGTGTGCTGTCTATTCGTAAAAAATGTTGTAATTGTGTTAGTATCGCTGGACCACATTTTTTAAGCACAAGTTTACTTTTGTGTAGGTACTACCTTGTCAATTTTTTAAAATTCATTCAACTTTATTGCAATACTCAAACTCGTGTGCCTGCTTTATTCTCAAAACAATATCTCTCCTTATCCCAGACGAGGAGTTATCTCCTGGCGCGGAGAAGTCCGGGTGTCCGGTGAGAGTGCCGCGCGCCGACGACGAGACGTTCCAAGCGTTCTTCACGCCTGCACTCGAAAACCAAGAGAGGGCGCCACTCGACAACGTCGATGTCGACCTGGACGCTATTGACAGCGGCTCGCGGCAAATGTAAGTCGAATTATTATTCGAATGTGGCAGAAGGAGGGTATGATTTTTTAATAATGTGACGTCATTTGTCACGTTTCTCCGGCGCACTCTACAGCCTTTAACGACTTCACGGAAATCAACGTACGGATCATTGGATTGGTTTCGATTAACAGAGTGACATGGGCTATAATTCTTATTATTATCATTCAAAATTTGTATTTGTAATGTTAATAGTCTCGATAAAACTCGAAAACGGCTGAACCCATTTGGATAATTTCGGTTTTTAATAATTTGTGAAAGTCTAGAAAAGGTTTAAAGGGTGAGTTAATATAAAATAATATCACTTTTTTTTATCGATACTGAGGCAGGACGAAGTTTACCAAGTCAGCTATTAGGCTATACAATTTTGAATATAATTTGAAATTTGTTTTTTTTTTCCAGGTTATCAAACGACTGGGCTCGCAGGGCCAAGCGCGAGCGGCGACACGCGGCCTCCAGGAATCCGTTAAAAGCGCTCGCCGCCAGAACAGACCTTCGCGAGGAATACGTCCCTCCACCTTCCACCAATATACGAGACCAGTTGATCAAAGAGAAGGGTAAGGAGAAATGTTTTACCTAAATGAAATTCTGATCATAAAGTAGATGACGTTTTGATCATTAAATAGATGACGTTTTCATAATTAAATAGGTGAAACTTTGAACATTAAACCAATGAAAGAATCATGGCAGAATTTGCACCAGAAAAAAAGGCCCGCAGAATTAAGTTCACAATTAGTTATTAGACCATAAGGAACAACTTAAAGCAATCAACGTATTTTTAAGACTCCGGGATCAAAATTATTAT
>LGAG01001919.1:99019-137857 GCA_001278395.1 Lerema accius
TTAATGCGGCTGTTGACGCGCAACATTGAGAGACACCTAGCCTCGTCTGACTTCCTGGTATATATGGTCGTAGAAAAATATAGGAGAGATAGGAATGCAGAACACACCGTACACTGCAGTGGCAGAGATTAAAGATACGGGGTGTATTGGTAGGTCTGTCGACTCGTTTATTATTCTGATATCCTGGTACTTGTATTTGAATAGAGTATAGAAAACTTCGGTACGTATACCACACATCTGTCTGCCTGGTATGTATTCACAAAAAATTTATAAACGTATATAATAATGCACAATAATTTAAAAGTACACAATTGCTTAGCTACAATATTATTGTAAATAATTGGAAAAATGCTGTAAATTTATTTTATTTGTTGTATAAAAATGTTTTTTTTTGCACCACAACTCGAAAAGTTTCTACATAGTAAATTCTTCTCTACAACATATAGACTATTTTCCAGTACATGAGATCGTATAATCGCCGAAAACTTCTTTCTTAGTTAATAGACGTCTTTTATAACATTTTTTTTTGTTAATATTTCAGGAGGCATTCGGAATGAGCAAAGACGAGTTCTCAGCGTTGCCAGCGTGGAAGCAGACCAACATGAAGAAGGACGTGGGTCTGTTCTGAGCCGGCGCCGCGCCCACTCACCCCTCGAATCCAATCACCCCGCGAGCTATTCGCCCCGGGATCAATCCTTCGTAACGATACACGAAGTATGTCATAGTTCGTTCTTAGATATTTTGTACAACCGCAGCTATTTCGTACTTTTTTACTGAACAATGTCGAAGGGATTTGATACAATTAATGTTAAGGAGCACGCTATAAACTTTTGATACCAAAAGGGTCGTCGACCTCTGTCGGTGAGTTTTTGTACTAATGGAAAGTAATGTATTCGTCGACGTGATATTTTCATGTAACCGCTCGTAGCGTTAGGTTAGTGAGGCCGACTACGGATTTGTTATATTGGAATTGTTTCGATAATAAATTGTTATTTGTCGCATCCATCGCATGGTTTTGTAACTATTTTGTATATACCTAGTTGTTTTATTTTTTTTTGTTTTGTTTAATTTTATCATTATTTATTATTTTTAAATGCTCGTTTTCTCTTATTTCTATAGTTTTCTTCGTCTTTCGTATCTCTTTAATATTATCATTTTTAATCTAATATTTTGTACTGTAGTATTATAAACTGTTCGGTGTTGTAGAACGCTTGCGTGGATATGACAAAATGGCAATAATAAAACGGTGATATTTTGTGTTTTACGATGTGATATTGTTGGAAATAAATTGTATTAAAAATAATAGTACTCGATAATACAGTGATAACTTATTTATTTGTAATGATTTATTCAAAAGTACCAATAGTCTTTTCAGTTTTGAAATCGACTTTATGAAGTTAATTGGAAAGAATATCCCGACAATATCGCACGTAAAATGTTTGTAGGGTAAAAATGTATCTGGTCAAAAGTATGAATATTGTTTGTAAATCGTTAGGTTTGCAAACTTCTACTTGTATAACTTTAATGTACGCTTTAGGATAGGCTTTTACTGCCTGCGACGGACGGACGTACATACTAATTGACGAATAATTTACAATTTGTGATATTACACGTCCTCTTATAATAAAGAGTGACGTCACTATTACGTTCTGATGTTCGTATGCATGTCTGTCCTCGCAACGTCTATGTATTTTAACACATCACATATCTTAATCGACTCATTAGCTAATTTTTATACTGAGCGTTCGGTGGACCACGTTAATGTAGCGGCTGGTTCTTCCGCGTTTGTAATAATAATAACAACCAGCGTTTGGGATTTTACAATTTTATAAATATTTGCAATTTGAATGTCGTTTTTTCGTCGGTTTTTGATCGTTAGTAAACTTGACTCGCCACGTGAACAGGACCACACTTGACATTTAGAATTTTCGAGAAAATTAATGTAATATTTCAATTCAACAGTAGTTTCAGTGTCTGCTTACAGCGATACCTATCGCACGATAGTTTATATTTTGTTTCATAATGTTGCTGTGTATTTTTAGATGTTTATTTTTTTTAACTTAGGTCCGTATGTGTGAGTTGTCCCGGTGTGGGGATCATCGATGCCAGTACGCGATTCGTCGGTTGCCAATGAGTAGTACTAACATTAACCGTCAAGTCATACCTTAGTTAACGTAAATAACCTATATTTTATGCATTTACGGCCGATCCTACGCGGGCCTACCGTATCTCTCAAATCCAACTTGTAATGTTTTGCTTTGGTTGTGTTACTTATATCTATAATTATTATTGTATTTGAGATTTATTTTGTATAATAATGATGTAATAAATTGCTAAAATTGATCACAGATTTTTTTTTTATTTCTTCCTTTACGAAACGTATTGTAAAAAAGATGATGTGTTTCAGATATCCATTAAGAAATTGTATAATATTTTGAACATCAGAGATGCTAGATTGTCAAGATTTACGTAAACTTAAACTGAAAGAATACAATCTCAAAAGCAGTATAAATAAGCGGGAACACGACGAATCATTTAGCTGTCGCCTTCATCAAAGTATACTAGGAACTAGCGTTAATTTACTGAATGATACCGTTTGTGCTACTAGCTTTTGTCGCCTTTTTATAATACACTGGTATGGGATTAGATTCAGTATTTAACGCCCTCCCAGTGTGAATACAGAGATTAAACAAAGTAGTCAAGAGTTAGGTTGAGACTGGAAATAATGAGATATCGACAACTGATAATGTTCGCAACATAATTTATTACATTCTCACGTCAGCATATTTACAAAGTTGCACAAAGTGATCCTACTCGCAATACTTAAATTAAAGTTACTAACTATTTATAAATACTACCTACCTACGTCACTACTGAAATCCAAACAGGCATTTCCGTTGGAAATGCTTTAAAAACTACCCGTTTTACGCGAAGCTTTTAAAAATTCTTCGGAAAAACTTTCTTACTACTTTGACTTCTTCATCATCATCGTCTTCAGCATCGTCATCATCATCATCATCATCGTCATCGTCATCTTCGACATCGTCTTCATTCTGCTTTACAGATTTTCGGAGTTTGACATCTTCCTCGTCTTCATTTTCATTTTCTTCATCATCACCCTCGGTGTCGTCTTCATCATCATCATCATCATCGTCGTCATCATCATTTTCATTCTGTTTGAGAGATCTACGAATTCTCGCTTGATCTTCATTATCTTCGTCTTCAGTTTGTTCATCATCACCTTCGGTTTCATCATCGTCTTCATCATCAACCTCCTCCTCATCTTCATTTTGTTTTACGGATCTACGAGATCTCTTATTCTCTTCATCGTCTTCATCATCATCAGCGTCAGCTTCGTCGTCATCATTTTCATCTTCATCTTCATTGTCATTCTGTTTAAGAGATCTGCGAATCCTTCGATCTTCATCTTCATCACCATTGGCCTCTTCATCATTCTCTTCAACATCATCATCGTCGGCTACATCTTCATTCTGCTTGACAGATCTACGCGATTTCATATTCCTATAGTTTATAAACACCTCTTCTAATTCTTTCGCCTCTGCATTTACGTCTTTGATGAGATTAAAGCTTTTTAGGACGTGTTTAAAGGCTTCCTCCTCCCAGTCTTCTACATCTTCCCCAGAACCTTCATCTTCATTTTGTTCCCCTTGTTTGTTTTGCGATTCTTGTTCATCTTCATCATTCTCATCCTCTGCAGCATCACCTTCTTCGTCTCCTTCGGTTTGTTCATCATCTTCGGGTAATTCTTCAGGATCTACTATTTCCGGTCCAATGTCGATTTCCTGTAGTTCGTCCTCTTCATTTTCTGGTTCATCCTCTGGCTCTTGTTGAACTTCTTCAGATTCTTGTTCAGATTCGGGCTCTGGTTCGGGTTCTGGTTCAGGTTCGGGCTCTGGTTCGGGTTCTGGTTCCGGTTCCGGTTCTGGTTCGGGTTCGGGTTCTGGTTCCGGTTCAGGTTCCGGTTCAGGCTCTGGTTCTTCTTCCGATTGACGACACCTTTCTGGCAGCGGTGACCAGTCACACACCTGTGAAAGATGTACGCTTGTATTAACTTGTATAAGTTCCTACGTTTAACGTTTTTCTGTTTTAGGTACATCATTATCGTCGTAAGCAATTAACTTTTGTCACTAGCGATTTCGTCCACCATATTTGCAGTTACATAACTTTGTCGTCGTACTTATTATAAAACTAAAATGATGTTGACATTACCTGGTCCGCCTCATTAAACCATGTGGTCTGAGGACACTGCATGAGGTAAGCTCGCCCCGAGTAGCATTGGTAGTAGTGTACGCAGTCCTGGATACTGGCTATCCGTAGGAAGTTCTGTTGGCCCGCGCATAATGTCTCCGGATTTTGTCTCAAGTTTATTGAGAGAGCGGAGGCGCTGGCGAACACCGCCACAAAACATAACAGCCATGGGGCTTCTGAAATAAGATTTACAAGTGTTTAAACGTCTTCAAACGAAAACCTATTGAAGGGATGGATCGTCAGCTATTCAGCCAGAATGTATAAAAAAGGTTTTGTCATTAGAATATTTATGTATGGTTTTACAGGTTCCGTAAACAACCACGGTATCTTGGATCACTTCAGGACAAATTAAAAGTTCAAAATGTTAAAAGCTTAGAGTAATTTATATTCTATAGAGTGCGCCTAACAAAGTGGGAACAGTAGGCCCAGGTGGGAACATCACGACGTTCCCGCCAGAGGCGCTTGTAGTCGTGGTTGAGAGCTAGTGGCGTAAACGGTGTGCGTTCCTGTAAAAAGTTTTTAAAATTTTTACGGATCAAAATGGTGAAAATGTACAGTTCTATCGTGCAAAAATGATACTAGGAAGCAAACCAAACTGAAATCCGATATCTTATTTCATCGGTAAGTCGATTTTTATACTTATTTTTATGAAAACAAATTACGCTCCGCGGGGGTGAAGGAGGCACGAGGGGCGGGAACGGACAAGACCGCCCCCGCGCCGCGCACCCCCGCGCCAAATATAGGGATGTGACACTACCAACGTTGCAGTCGATACTCAAAATATTTTTTTTAATGTTAGTCTTGAGGGTACTGGGAAACTATTAATATATCAATGTAACTTAAATACTTTTTATTTTATTTTTCATATTTATTATATTTTAATTGCGTTTTGTACGACGTAAGTACTTTTTACTTTTAGGAATTTAACTCGAGGGCAATATAGCGTAAACTAGGGTATCAACGATATATGATTTGGCCGATGCGAAACCGATATCAAATGGATACTAACTGCCTTATTATGGTTTAAGGAGGACGATTGCTTAAACTGGGAAGATAGATAACGTCTTAACTGCTTTTTGATTTATGAAAATTTTCTCTGTAACAAAATGAAATAATATGAAAAAATTTAAAAACGAAATTTGGAACGTAAACATTCTTTTCTTTTTCAGCCTTCCAAAAGGCCTTAACATGATGAAAAAGTGGATAATAGATTTAAACGAAACAATTTTCGAACCAAATATGTGGAATAAATTGTGTTCAGTACACTTTCTAGGTTCCAATTTTTATGAAACAAAAATAGGACTCCGCAAATTAATAAGTACTGATGTACCTGTTGATATACGCATCAAGTATTTGGTCCATAAGACAAACAAAATGAAAAGACAACTGTTTAATAAACTTACTCTTTTCAGTGGTCAATAAAAAAATGGTTGACTGGAAAATTATGAAAACGTTAAAACTTAATAATAATATATATTTTTTATATAATATTATTTTAATTTAATTTCCACGATATCCTCACATTTCTCTTATCATAATTTTCGAAGTAAATTTAAAAGAAGAGTAATATGATTGTATTAAAATCTATAACATTTATATTTGAAATTGAAATATGATCATTTAACACAAAAGTCTGTGCAAGTTTATTTATTTACATAACTTATCGAAACATCATTGCCGATAGGTAATTGTACATCCCTATCTGTCCATAGAGTCATGTGCCTACGCTGCGAACTGAACATTTTGTGCAATATGAGCACTCTATACTATTGTATATTATTACTCTATGGTTAAAAGTGTTACAACATTTACTTTAAATCAAAGGCTCGACTTATTTCGATGGGCATGTTTTCTCACGATATTTTTTTTACTTCACTGAAGGAATAGAGAACTTATGTATTTCGGAGAATGATGATAGGCGAGGGTAGCTGAATTTAAATGACTGGATTTTCAAATAATCGTAGGCTAATTATTTTAAATACTACTTACCTTCTTAAATTTACTTACTAGGTTATATCTAAGATAAATGCACAAAAATTTTTCGTTTCAAAGACTTATTAAGGTAGTTTAGTTTCAGTGTTTGGAAAATGTACCGGCTACTACAGTTTTCAAAAGCTTCAAAAAAAATTACAAGAAATGGAATACGACTTATAAAAATACACTAGGTAAGTACCTACTTATATTACATAACACTTTCCCCCAATTTTGAATTTTTAATTATGAACCAACGTTTTTGAACATTATTAATGAGTACCTAGGTAGTATTTTTTACGAAACCTTATTTAGATACCTACTTGAAGGCTATTGGTAAACTATAATTTTTAAAGTACTCACTACTCATTTTGACCACTTGTTAGCTCGTGCCTTTCTTGCGATCTGCGACAAAAGTAATTGAAACTAAGGTCGATCTTCAATTTTATCATATCATGATATCTCCATCAATCGATGATAGTGTCATCGATATTGCGAGATGTAGTTGTGTTGCAGATATTGTCGATCAACTTATCTACGCATTGGTTAGACTTACGGTAAGGTGCTAAGTTCGGTTTTGCGACCGACGACACCACGACTGCATTTATCTAATAAACAATAGTGTCCTATTAACTATTCGTCTTACGATATTAGGTAATATTGTTAATATTGTTCTAAGCTCTACATGAATTAAATGTCATCATGGTGGGAATGATGAAAAGAATGTTGATTATACCTGTCTACATCTATTCCTAAATTATTTTTAATATTATTGAACAAAAAAAATGTATCTACCTGTAGATAGTAGGTATAATAAATTATCATTACATAGGTAAATTAAAATAAATAACACGGTATTCACTAAGGTTTTACTTAACAGAATTATGAATATTAGGTATTATAATCACGAAAACTTCAATTTTAATTTCGGTAGTAAGTAATTTTACAAACATTTTGGTTTTCAATATTTTAATATTACAAAAGAACACGGCATCAGTAATTCTTTGACGAATAACTGTCGAATAATCGCATTGTTGAAAGCACAGCTTTTCAAGTGAATTGTACGTGTTCCAGCATTCCTTGCGAGTTCTTCATTTGACCTTGTACTTAATTAATCTAATGGTTTATAACTACGAGAAGGTAGGTACATTGGTACCTATATATTGCATTTAATTTATGACAGAACATTGTGTGTACTAATAACAGGATAATTGAAATAGTTTACCGATATTGAATACCTTGCCTTAACCCATTAATGATACTACCAAGCACGGTTCTCTCCTCATAACATACTGGTAGGAAGCCTAATAGATACCCATATTAGATTACTACAGAATGTTCTAATGTCGCCTGAAAGCCTCCAACATGGCTTGACGTGCCCTTCGAAGCACTGAAACGCTTAAGAAATCTTTTCACTAATGATTACCCATCCATTTTCTCAACACGCCCATAATTGCTTAACTTCGACGATCATTTACGTGCAAGTCGCCGAGCTATGGTGTTTCAATATTATTTAATCCAATCGTAACTCGTACTTTCTGTCAGAAGGTAGTATTGTAATGGGTAACCATGACAGTCGTGTGAAGCCGAGCCCCAGGTTCGACTCTCAAGCTACGTAGACATTTATTAGACAAATTTTTATGACGTGGGTGTTATGTATTTCATGCCACCCACATAAAAATAAATTTTACTGTGCAAACGTTTATTTATTTAGGATAAAAATAAAAATACACAGTATGTAACTAAGTTACGTCTATCACATATTAAAAACGAGTTGTTGCCTTTTATATTTCTTATCCCAAAAAGCTAAGAATGCGTTAGCTCTTATATTTCCGTATTTTCATCATTTGCAAACCTTCTTCATAATACTAATTAATCGTCCATCCTGCTTCTTTGTGCACTAAGAAGTTTTCGTAGTGAAGCTAAAGTGACAAAGAGTATGAATAATGTTGTTTCTAAAAAAATCAACCTAAATTACAACGGTTTCTCAGCGCGTATTTTCTAGAAATTCTAGATGTTTGGTAGATAGCCGTTGCCGTTGATAAGACCTGGCTATCGTTTTAAAGAACTGTCACCGATATTATCATTTTATCATGGTACAGTAGTTGTATCTACTTAAAATGTCGATTTTATCTTTTAACCATTGTGACGAAAAGTTAAAATGAAGTTGGATTTTTGTTTAGTTTTGTAAAGTTAGATTTACTGAGTTCACTTATCAACAATTTGATTAAATTGAAAAAAATAATGTTGGTTAAAAGTCGATATTGCTGTGGTAACCACATTAGGTACGAGTAAATGGCAGTTTAGGAAATAAAGCTAGCAATTTGGGTTAAAAATTAAGTAATAATCTACGAGAAATAAAAAGAGTCAATTAGATTAGGTACTCCTTGCTTCTACTCCATATTTATTAATTGAATTCTGATACTTATTAAACCACAGATATGACTTCGATAAAATTTAAGCAATGCTTGTTAATAAGGGAAAAAATAATTTACTGCGACAAATACCAACGAAGATAAAACAGGTGCTATTTCACAGGTGCATATTTTCTTAAATTTTATCAAGTAAATGTTACACAAAGCTATCAGTTGTTATCTCAAAAACTGGAATGTTAGATGGATGTTATAAATAGGATTATCCGAGTCTTATTTCACTAAATTATATGAAAATACGACGAACAGACAGCTCATCTGATAATAATATACACCTCGGTAAATGATATTAATAACATCTCTGTAGTCTTTATGCAAGTGAACATGTCTTTCAATTTCATAATTTAATTCTACAAGAATTGGTGTTGTTGCCTCCTTAGGCCTCTTGTACACACACGTTTTTTCGGCGTAAAAATCCACGGTGAATTCGCCGTGCGTAGGCGCGGTCGTCAGTATTGTATGGATTGCTATGAGAGCTTGTACACGGACGCGGCAGAGTTACGGCACGGCGGCGCCGCCGTGTGCACCGTGCGTCCCCCTCGGCGCGCCGCGGCTACGCACGGCGAGATTTGTACCAGTGTTGTATGGCAATGTTCGTGAGCGTTTCCACGACGCCGGACGTTTTCACGGTTTAGTGACAGTCTATTTAGGTTTTAACCGAGATGAATATAAATAAACATTGTCTCGACCGGTAACTTTGCCGGGCTATGTACATGCTCGTACGTTTTTTCTACCGCACGGCAAACACGCCGTACGGTCAAGAAAACGTGCCATCAACAAGAGGCCTAATTTAGTTAATTTTATATGCTAAAATGTTTGCTAATACAGACGAAAGGTTATATACAAATACCAAATATACCTAATAATAAATGAGAACCCTTAAACGTTTTGACGTAGGTATTCCGGTTGCAATCAGGACACCAGTTGTTATTATTGATTAACCATAACCCAAACTATAATGTGCTCTTTGAAGCACAGAAGTGTAAAACAATTTTCATTTGATAATTTCATCATATCTGATGCCACACTATACGACGATCAACAGAAAATTAGCGTTTCAAATCACTTTTATCAAGTCAAGTTAACAGCAATTTTCTAACAGAACGAAGTACAGGAAAATCTTATCAATCTTATGTCAAATTGATAAGAAAAAATTCATAAGAATGTGGCTTATGCATTGTGGAATTTCACCAAAAATCAATTGACAATTTGATCCTGATTTATCGATGGTATTGCATTTGGAGTGGCCATACTTACCTACACGACATACTTTATAACAAACCACATGGCGCAGTGAGTACAATCCTAGACCGCCGTTCAATGGGTCCTGGGTTCGATTTCCAGAAGGCGGAAATTTTAATTTCTGTTCTCGGTGTGGATGTATGTTCGTATATTGTCCTTACCCTCCATAACAAATAGAAAACTACGGTCGCGTTATGAGTGTAATATAAAAGTATACAATTATTAATGTTTGGTATGTCAAAAGTTTTAAATCAGTAAACATTACATCTGTTAAATATGTGATAAAAACTGTAGGAACAATGCGGAAAAACTCGCTTTTCCTGCAATAACACGCTTAAACAATACATTATGATGTCGGCCTACGTATCGAGTTCTCCATCAAATGGCAGGTAATCCTTTTTACAAAATATCTGGGGATGAGTGATGTGTCTTTATACATTTATCAGACTCCGGGGATTTATAACATTCGTGGAAAAGGATTTGTCACGAATCGACACCGTGATGGATATCCAAGCTTTGTTTTATTATGTTGGTTCAATTATGTCTAAATAAATGACATATAGGTATATAGGTAGCTATTATTAGATGGGTGACTATTTTTGGCGTAGCTTTTGGGAACTTATTTGGAAATTCAATAGGTTTAAGTAGGTATTTCTTTAAATAGTTTACGCGTGTTATATTTGTGTAAGGAGTTATACAAATGTTTTATGTTTTAAACGAGTTAAATAACAAGGACAGATTCCAATTCAATGATATTTACTCGAAGTATGTATATCTCATGCTAATTATTCTTAATTACTCACCAGAGGTCGGTACTAACCTATTTCCATTAGATAGAAAAAAAACTTGTAAAGCACATTAAAACTATGCGGTATCATTGTATTTTTTTAAAACCTACTCGTAATAAGGACATAGTCATAAACTGCTATTTAAATAAAAGGTAAAAATATATTTTAATTTTCTATAAATCTGAAACCTTTTAGCATGACATAGTTGGAGAGCTGTATTGCTCGGTCCTCAGTGAGGCAATAAGTTCCTGAACTCTTATTGCATAGCATTGAATCATCGCATTCCTACGCGATACGACATTTTATTCCGCAAAGGTTCATAGCATCTGGTAAATAAAACTTTTTAAGGCCTTACTACGTTATTTCAATTTTGTTTATTACTGGCATTATGTAAGGAAGATTAGAAAATACACGCGAAATATAACTGCATCAGATCTCCAATACATCTTAACAATGTGTACGTAAACATTAAAGAATTTTGCTTACTTTTGCTGACGGGAATGGGGGGTAAATAATTGTGATAAGCCTGATTACGTAATACCTGAATGGGTCCATTAAATAACACGCTGCTCTTATTGTGTTACCAGCGATTAAAAAGTTTTGCTACCATCCGTCAAAATAAGCAAGTCTGCATCGATTTTTTTCGTAATACATCGTAGCGTAACATAAACCCACACACATTCAATTCAATTATATACCTGTATGCAGAATCCATTAGTTGCATAACATTCTTAAACCCACGTAAGTACGAATTCATGTACCCACTTGAATTCGATACATTTTTCTTATTAAATCGTATTGCTGTGACAGAGAAATATTGGACTAATTTCTTACTTCTACGTTTTCAATTTACAGTCTTTCTCTTGGTGAAGGCTTTGGTTTTCTAATTCGCGTCGCAATAAACAGAGATGGGGTAAGTTATCAGTACTACAGTTTAGTTCATCAGTACAATTTTTTTAAATTACTGGTACCTATTTCTTATGTCCTATTGATAGACCACTGGGGAATGTGACACTGCAAGCTTAGTTATTCTCATTATAAATATACTGTAGGTACTTTATTTTCAAAACAAACAAGCGCTGTGAAAAAATTACGTAAATACCAGTAACAAACAGTATCGTTTACCGGTCACGTTACCGGTACATTGGTTGGCAGACCGTGATGTATTTTTTTTTCCAAACGTAATATTTTTGAACAATAACTGCGATACCTTAAAAGTGTGGTGCCAGCTCAGAAATGTTTTTTGTGAAATTTTGGCAGAAAATATATTTTTCGAATGCAATATTTTAGATCAATACAGAACAATGGCAGAACAACCTTCAAAATTACGACACCTTTAAAGTGTGGTGCTAGCTCAAAAAAGTGTTTTTAGTCATTTTCTTCGAAAGTTCCAGTCTCAGCCCTAAAACGTTTTGGAACAATGTAGAGCAAACCGGAACAAGCCTCAAAATTGTTGTAACTCGAAAGTGTGGTGCCAAGTTCCTGGACGAATTTTTTGGTCTGAAAAAAAACTGGTTTTATCTTAAAAAATATATAAAGTACAGCATTGGACATGATTATAATATAACCTAATAATGTAGTACCTAACGTAACATATTAAGCTGTTCTATTTTTGACGGTAGGTAAGTGGTGTAAATTTGTCTTAAATTTACGGAGGTATCCGATGGGGCGTTAAGGTGTGATTCCGCAGAGTGCAACTAACGACTGATGTCAGCAAAATACAGTGTCATTGCGGTAAGCAGATCACCTTAAGTTATAGAATTCATCTAGATAATTAAAAGTAAATTAAAAAAAAAACTAACATTATTCATTGACATTATTAGAGTTGGATTTGTTCATGTATTAAATAGGTAGGCCGATTTATTACAATTATTCCCCCCCCTACCCATCCCTCTTGTCAGCAAAAGTAAGCAAAGCTCTTACCAAATACTTACGTAAACAATGTACCTTTTTTAATATATTTTTATTGATTGTGTTTGCCATACTCGTATATCTAAAAAGGAATATGACTGTTGCTGATTTAATCAGCATCTAAACTCCCCTCCTCATGTCATCAAAAATAAACTAAGGAAAGACCACCAAATAGTGCTTACGTATTAATTGAACAGTTCCTTAACTTTGATATATCGAACGAGTGTACAGGTTATTGTTTGACAAAATGAGTTATAGTCTAATTTCACACAGTGGGTCCATTTGATTGTAGTCGGAGACCTCCACCACTTGACGCATCTGCGAAAGCGTACCTTAACGGGTGCTACGAATATCTTACAATAACTAGCAAGAAATTAATGTTCTAAACTTAAATAATCATCTAAATTGTACATTTTGCACTACCAACTGTCGTGTGAAGTTAGGGAATTCAAGCCATCTTATATGTTACGTTACAAATTGGTTGGCTGAGATGCTACAATTCGCAGTTGTTATGCAATCCACTTACCAGTAGAGTGGTCTATTAGCATATGTGCTGTGGAGCATCGTAAACTGCTACGTTAGAGAAAGAGCTATTAAAAGCCTAGTTAGGTTTCCTTGGCGCCTCTTAGTGCGATATTGGATACTATTCATAAATACTCATAAGTTAAAGTACCGTACTTTATTTAAAGTACGGCATAATTTGTACAATTTAAGCATATTTTACATAATTGGTGAGTGAAATTGCTATGTTATAAACGCGATCGGTCTCGAACAAAACCGACACACAAGAAAACAAACCAATCAACCTTTTTGTAAATAACATGGACACGTCTCAACGGAATTTCCATCAGACTATCTATGAATCATACATACTTGAGTTAACTCACAATCTTGACGATACTATTACTTATCTATACGTAGATTACTGTTTTAAAAACAGTAGTCAGTAAATAGGTATTCCCAAAAGATATTGATAATACTAAAGGACACGCTCTATAATTTTAATTCAACCATGGCTTAGAACTCATAAGATCCATAGGATTAATATTGGAATACATAACATTTAAGCCAAAGATAGCCAAGAAACTTAAAGTAAAATTCACATTGCTAAGATTTCGTATAGCTCGAGCTTTGAGGAATTGAGTTATTAAATGCTACTTGCTTCAAGGTTTCCTACTGACCTATAAACTTTGTTTAGTTAAAAGTAACTGTTACTTTTACTGGAGTTCTTATACAACTTTAGAAGGTAAGTGCCTACGACTTCATCAGCAGAAATCTATATCTACTAATAAAATAGCTGCAGAGATTGTTTGAACGCGATAAGTTCAGGAACTACTGGCCTGCTTTGAAAAATTATTTTAATGTGAGATAGTCCATTTATCGATGAACGTATAGGCTATAACATAACGCTAAGGAGAGGACTAACATAAGGAGAGGAGCAACAATAAGAAATATTGCGAAAACGGAAAAATTACTCAGGCAGAGCCGCGGGCGATTGCTATTTATTTATAAAAAAAATGTCTTCATAATTATTCTCAAACTTAATTATTCCTTCTTACCTATTTATTTAAAATTAAGATCACTCTGACTTCAGCATAGTTGACTACCTTGTTCCGTTCAAAATTATACTCTATTACTCAAATCTCGCTTCGAGAACGTTATGGGTTGTTAGGATTATTACGACAACTAATTATGTTGAATTGAAACACAATGACAGTTTCCAGTGACCGTTACGGTGGTTAATTATGGAGAACACCACAATTATTATAGTTAACTATGCGTAATTTCAACTGCGTCAAATTTCAAACTAGACAGACCGTGCTGTGTGACATACGTCAAATCGTAAAGAGAAAAAAAAAAATTACTTAATTTTTTGTTTTAAACATTCAGTCCATACATTTTTTTCTGAGATATACCTACAGTAAAAAAAAATATTTTGTCCTATTTAGCACGTAGTTTTACGTAAACCCTTTTAACGAAAATCACATATTGTCATGTTATTCACACTTTCCCAATAATTTGTAAGTGCTTTCATCGCTTCAATATTACATACGCTTAAATATTAACAAAAGCTGCTTAGAAAACTAACTTTTTCGTTTTAAAAATAAGAATGAACAAGTACGGATTTTATGTAACTTAGTTTTTACCAAGCTTCGGTTCACAAGTAGGTTTTAATTGCAAAAAATAAATTCACAACCAGTAAATCATGGTTTACGAGTTATAAAAACCTGGAAAAAAACCATTTAGAATTTAATACACGCTTAATCATAGTAGTCATACAATCGCTTGCATAATTATTTACTTTTGGAAAAGGTACAGTCAACCCGACAATTTAGGTGTTTCAGTGAAACTAAGGGCAGTAATATTTCGTTTCTAACAAAAATTATTCCTATAAACTAACACCGGATGATAATTATATTAGTGTTAGGGGAATCGTTAAAGTATTAATTAGGTAATATTGTAGTCGTTTACTTCCCTTATTAATTAACAAAAGGAAATAACTAAGAACTCCCCCTTGGTTCTACTTAATAATTAAATGACCTTTATTGATACGTAGTTATACACATATGTAAGTAGTTAAGAAGAAGAAAATATTGTGTTATATATTTTTGGCTTGACTGTACATTGTATTAATTGAACATGACCCCATATATGGTGTATAAGTTTAATTGTATCACTTATTTCTTTCTGCTTTGCATTTAATACTTTATACTTTGAATTTTCTATAAATAACAATCGTGCGTGTGGTAAGATCTCTCAACAATTGAGTTGGCAACGGACCCTTTTACTGACCCGCACTGGAGCAGCGTGGTGTATGCTCTAGGCCTCCTCAGTTATGAGGAGAGACTCATGGTCCATTTTAGGCCATTAATAAGTTAAAGCCAGTTATTTTATAAAGACAAATAAAGCCTCTAAAACAGTGATTCTAAACCTTTTCAGTATAATTGTGACCTATAATGAAAACTGATTTTACCTCGTCTTTAAATGTTATGAAAACAAACAATACACATAACTTTTTCTGATTTTTTTTTAATTTAACAATCCTAATAATTCGGTCCTTCGTTACCCCCGTAAAATAATTACCTTGCGGGGGTAATTAACCCCATGAGCAGATACACCCAAAACGGACTCTCCCACAGTGTAAATTCTATATTGTCGTCTATTCTATTTAAGTCTATTGTTCATGTATCTATAGTTTCTCATAAGCACGTTACACAACGTGTCAGAGTTTTATATGACAGCGTTAAACTGGGCCTTAAAGTAATGGCTTTCCATAAAATTTATGGTGTAATCACTTTAATAAGGTTTTTCCATGAACTGCTGACCAGTATCAATATTATACTTTTGTAGGCTAAAGATTAAATTGTTACAAAGTGTTATGTTTTGTAAAAATGTTTTTGTATCGTGAAATAAGATATTGTAAATTGCGTTAAACGTTGCAATTTTGTCGATTTCCTTTTATGTATTAAAATATACCTAATATGTGTAATGACGTCATAATTGTTTTAAGCCGATTAATCAGTTTGTAATTTCAATATTTCGTTATGTCTACTTCATTCGAATTCCCTTTTAAAGGGTCTCTGTAATTTGTAAGTATTATAGGTATGTATACTTACGTAATTACCTAATAAATTCTTGAAAGCCAAATCAATTAAACATTTTTACGTAGTCAAACATACGTACACATAATGTTAATCATTGCTAAACATCCAATACTGGATACCTTCAAGTACTGTTGTCTCAACTTTTAGAACCAACTGCGCAAAAATTTTATTTCACGAAAATTTTCATTTCCCTAACCAAACTTTTCATCGTAATTTATACGTAAATTGAAGGGTAACGACCTATTATACTACAACACTGTAAGGGGCACCCACATCTTGCCCTCGTATTAGTTTGACATCAAAGCATCGGACTGTTTAGCTATAATTTATTATGCTATCGGTCTCGATCAGTCAACTTCACCTGTGGATCATCGAGTTTGGAGAAGAATATGTATTAGGGGATTTGACCTTTGAAATGTTTTTGTTACTATTTCACTTCTATAAGTTTTAACAAACAGTTGTTTCTAATCGGATTATTGTTTATTTGTACACAATGTTCACGTTAAAGTATCTACTGGTTAAGTCATTTTAGTTGTACGGCCTTTAAACAGATTATATGTTGTTCAAGTATTACTTAAAGAAATTTGGAGGGAAAGGGGTTTTGTAAAAAGTCACGATGTTTTTTACAGGGGGAGGCCTCCTGTTTGATCCCTATCGAACAATGCGTTACGTAACATTGTTTTTTTATTACTAAAAATGGGAAATGGGTAAAATGGCATCATTTTTTGGTAGAAGTGGTCAATAGTGTGGTAACGTAACGTAACGTTCAGGGATGGGATTTAAAATCTCTTTAGAAATTGCGTTACGTAATGAACTTGAACCCCCTTTTTGAAGTAAAATGTTGTCCTCAAATGTTGTTTGGATTGATGTCGAGAATCTGGGTACAAGAGATGATGCGTTAATTACAAATATCCCTGTATATATTTTCATATTTCAGGGTATTAAGTACTTATACTTCGTTTTTTCCGTCGTGATCTAAAAGGTAAACAATCTTACAGTGTCTTTTTTATGTAATTATCAATTTAAAAATAAAACAGACACAAATTAAAAAAAAACTAAAGAATAAACAGTAATTTAATGTTAAAACAAAAATCTGTATACTTCTAAATATTTTTTCAAATTGATGAAATAAATAAAAGTTGTGCCAAGATTGTTTACCTTTTAAATCACGACGAAAAAAACGAGGTATGCAATACCTTAGTTGGAAATTTTTAGAATGGAAAAAAAAATAAATAAGTTCAACTAGACAACAAAGATAAGAAAAGAAATAAGTTAACAGTTATTTGAGTATTTTGTAAAAAAATATCTTGCTAATGTATTCTACTTTACAATACGAGATAATGAATATTGCCTAAACTCGCTAAATGAATACTGCGTGTACAAAATTGATTGAGTTTATAAAACAATCCCGATAGCAAAATGCTAACATTGTTCTGATTCATGAACATTGTTCTGTTTTATGAACTCACTTTAATTTTTGTTTGAAAACAAAATTCCAGCATAACATTTGATAGATTGTGATTTAGCTATCTAGATTGATTCATTATTGTCTGCTTTTTGTTTCAATTTTTTTATGGTAATTTAAATTACGGCTACGTGGGTAGTCTGAATTTACGCTCGAACTAGCCAATCCTTAGATTAAGTTTAATTCATAGAGCAAATTTGTCTTTGTTCCCTGCTTGTTCTGTGTTTATTAATACTGACTCTTATAAAACTAAAAATATGACATTGATTAAAGTTAATCAATGTAAATAAATGTAAGGGGTAGGTTTATATCCTTTGACTATTTAGGGACATGATTAGGTTCACTTAAAACAAGCTGTCGGAATGCTTTTAAAGTTAGCTGCAATGAATCGTTCATAAAATACTAGTAAAATATTCCTTTACAGCATATTTCTAATTATGCTTTTGCATTAAAATCACAAAGGAGGGTATGCAGAAGGAAAACGAAAGGAATTGAATATTAATGTGCCATAACGGGAGTCATGATTTATCCATGGAACATTCTAAATGGATATCTGTGAGAATGGCAAATAGCTCAATATGCGTTCTCTAATGGATAATTTATCATGTTTCGTTCGCAGACAGTGAAACGCCATTTTTAAGTAGGTATTCTTTTCGTTCAATAATTACGTACCTAACGCTATTTTTGAGCCTCCCCCCATGTAACACACTGTAACGTTTATCTTTAGCGTCCCTCCCCCTCCTTAAATGTTATGTAACAGGCAAATGGCCATTTTTATCTAAAATGTTGCCATTTTGCCGAGTTAGAAGAATTATATTCCATAGTATTTTTAGTAATAAAAAAAAAATTTACGTAACGCGTCGTTTGACCTCCCAGGACTTCAGGGTCATCATCGTTTTTGATAGAAATTTTTGAACAGAATTTTTATTTATAATGTTCCCATTATTTCTTATCTTCTTGGTAATTAATCAGAAAACATTTACGTTAATTAGCTACTGTGACTTGTAACCGATGTTAAAAAAATAACAAAAGTAAGAAAAACATGACTCTCTAAAAGAAATCCGTTTAATAAGACCATTAGACACGAACAATACCTATCATAAAATTGGTAATAATTAAACAAAATTACCGGAAAATAAAATTGATTCTGATAATTCTGAAACAAAAATGTACCTATTTTGTTTTCTTACATTATTTATTTCTTTGTTTACATTTCTCGGAATATTAATGAGAAGGCACTTTCGTTTGTTTTTTTATTTTATTTAACTTGTTTAAGTTCAAATATAATATATTTTTCTGTATGTTTGTTTGTCATTAAACTCTTGCTAAGCGGAGGAATGTTCTAAAAGGTCCGTGAATGTAAGATTTACAATTAGACCCGAACCCGATACGTAGGTAGCACTGTTATTATAACTTTACATTAAATTCATAAATTTACATTAATTTTTTATGACAATTTATGTAATTAATCACAGTCATTAAGTTTTCCTTTAGGTTTTATTTATTTATTAAAAAAGGACTTTTAAACGATTCTAATTTAACTTGTCCTGTTTATATGTAATTGAAATGAAAAGTTCTTATTACAATTTATTCAATTTAACTTGACGAGAAAGTACGGTCGTGGCAATTTAAAGATTAGGTACAATTAAATAATTAATCACAGTAATTAAAGTATTCGTCGTCATTTAATTATGAAAAACAAGTCCTTAAACAGTTTAATGTAGTTTGCTCTGCTTGTTTATTTATATAATATAAAAAATATTGCAATTTGTTTAACTTGACGAGAAGAGACTGCCGCGTTATCGCGACATGAAACCCTACTCTCAAACACTTACACTTCTAATGTGTGATTTTATGGGTTTAAAAGCGAAAATAGAGACGTTAAATTAAGAGCTCATTGAACCGATTATTTTAAAAGCCGCAACGGTGTTTTAGAAAAGGATGTAATAAGAATAAGTTCGAAAAATAAATTCAATATTGGATGGTTTTCACTAATTCAGAGAGAATCTAGACCGCTTTCAATAGATAAATGTGTTGTAAATAAAACAGAATATAAAAAAGGAGCAATTATTTAAAATAATTTAAGCCGAAACATTTATTTTTAGCTACACTATATTCAACGAATGTAAACTATGTAGTTACGTGGAGCATAAACAGTTTAAACTCAGTTAAATTTATGGTAAGTATAAAGTTTAATTTGGACCTTAAAGTTAAATCTAAATTTAAAGTTATGGTAAATACTAAATTGTCAGTTAGCTACTTCCGCTATTGTAATGCCTTTTTCGAGCGTATCTTTGTATGTATGTATGTATGCATGTCTATTTTTTTGGGACGCTCTACTAGAGCCTTGTGGGATTGCAACACATGGGCTGTCATTGGAATCGTATAAGTTGTAAGAGTAACAAAGGCAATTTTTTGCAATTAGGTTTTTATATTAATAATTATGTAGCAGCTATGTTAAAATACTTCGCTAAAAATGACCACCTAAAAGCAACTGTCTGTAACGTAAGCAGTATTTTAGTAATTAAAATTAAAAAATAATCGCTAACACACTCATACCCTGGCAGTAGGATTCCCTGTGTCGCGACTGGCATGGACATCACAAATAACACATCACTAATACCCAGGATCTGAGAACAATAATTTATCTATCACATAAGTATCGGCCGGGAATCGAACCCGGGACCCCTCGCTACTAAACTAGGCTATGGGGTCCCCCTTATAATTTTGGTTTGTGCACTCTTGTAATCTATCAACTATTTTATGTAAATAAAATCCCAAATTCATACGTATCTGCATTATTTTTAACATTTATGTAGGTATATAGACAGTGAATGTTTATTAATTAACTATAAATAGCGGTGTACGTATCCGAATACAATTACGAAATGTAATAATAATGAGTAACGTGTTATTACAATTGCGTGGGTTACAATTTAAGTTGTTAATAACACGGTTTCAACTAAAATGGTTCGCTAATTTTCACCCTAAAGTTAATTGAAATGCAACATCAAAGTAGGTTGTAGAGAAAAGTTTGTAATTGGACTGACTGGTTATAACAGCCTTACAAAATAGAACGAAGTAATTAGTATTGAATGTATGTAAAATAAATAATGTTTAAAACTATTTTATTGTACAATATTTAGTTTTTAAATCTTATGTAGGTAATACTATAATTATGTAATATTAATTAATATAACGGGTGTAAATACTTTTAATATTAATTCAGGTCATAAAACTATTCATATCTGTAGTTACAGATTGCTACAGTTGTAGCAAATATGTTTTTAATTATAAAATTTTATTGAATGTATAACGGTTAATACTAGAGGTCTATAAAAATAACAAAACATCCTAAGTATTACGGACTAACGAATTGACATGGCGTTTCTAACGCCGATAACCATTAAAAAAATTCTAAACTTTTATTTTAAACCATTTGAAACTTTTATTTTAAACCTTTGTCTGGTTAGTGGGCTTTATTCTGACCGTTTATTTTCATGATACGCACAAGTAGCCATGAAAAACCAGCTTTGAACTAAAGTTATTACCTATATGTTACATTCATAGTAAGCCACCGAAAAAATTGTTTCGCGCTACATTGCATAGGTCCTTATCGCTTTTACACACAAAAGAAAATATAGCCCAATCGATTCATTTGGGCGTTCATAACATAATATATGTTATATTATGAGCTTCTTTTTGTAAGGTTGTATGAGAAGAAAATAATCAATAAGCTTACTATTAAACCGTAGTCGCTAATGAGTTCAAGCCATGCTAATCTTCGATTAATAAGTAGCACATTTTGAAAGAAAACTTTATTAAAGCGTGTGAAAATTAACCAGTGTAAAACATTATGTCTAATGGCTTACAATAAATAAACCGCCAAACAAAGTAGATGAGGGGACATTTTCCTAAAGTTTCTCACGGGAACTGAATACAAATGTGTGTATTTAGTTTAAGAGACTATTTGTAAATAGCAACCTATTTTAGTTCATATATAAAGAAGGTCTATCATTGGTTTTCCAGCCAGTAAAGTGGGTGTTTAAAAGCAAACAATAAACTTTTGAGCTTAATTCGATACTGTTCTGGACTACGTAGCCTATTTAGAAGATACTCAATATAACTTAAACTACGATACTATATAATACGAGCATTTTTTGTATCCTTTCTTGACTACCATCGGCTTCACTTGCGGAAAAGTTATTTTGGCGTAAGTTACAGTACAAGTCCCTCTTTTTCGCATGGTATACTTTTTCAACTCCAAGGGCTAATTTATTTCTATGCTGAAATTCATCCAAATTAGTTAAGCCGTTTTGACGTGTGAAAACATTCATACATAAGATTTTTTTGTAATATTATTGACATAATGGAGTGTGGGAAGACAGCGTTACCAATTTCGTTGATGTGTGGATTTTCCAGTTAAAAAATCAATGAATCATTCTTTCGACATTAAGCGTTTCATACGAATACAGTTTTGGTAGAAACCTTTACTTCAAAATAAACAAATAAAAGGTTAATAATATTTGATGCTTACGTGCTTAGTGGATCTTTTTACAAAACAATATAGTTAGAAGAATACGCTTCAATAATTCCTAACGATGTGGCTATTACACATACACAGACAGATGTACGCAATTTAGTTTTATACGTTGTATGTTAGCATTAAGTTATTGTAAGTTATTCTCCTGGAAAATAAGAATTACCTCAAAGGTTAGGCCAAATAAGAAAAAATGAAAAAGATGAGGCAAGTTTGTTGTTCTAGCCGTTTTTGTTGGTAGACGCTTATTTTCTTATTTTCGCCGAAATGTACAAGGATAAGAGCTTTGTGTTTTAGATCTTATTACCGCGGAATAAAGATCCATTTTCGTAGCTAACGACTTCAAATAACAGTTTAAGGATCCTGTTAAAGTGGAACTATTTGGTTTTGAGCATTTTGTTAAAGGTATTTGACCTTTATATGTGTCAAATAAAACTCAACTAAAACACAAACAAATAAATGAAACTTCTGTTCAAATTGTAGGAGGAGAACTAAGCCCAGCAGTGGGACAGTTGTGGATGATGATGATGAATATCAGACACTTATTCAACTATTGACGGCACAGGAAATTATAATGACACAAGCTATTGTGCTATGAGTGTATTATTCGTATGGAGTTTATTGTAACCTCTGCCAAACTGGTTTTAATAAAATGTAAATGAGATAAAATTTCACAAAGGAACTTGTAGGCCGAATAATTCGGGTTGAAGAAGTTTCACTGCTCCCAATTTCAATATTCAAACTTTAATGTTTTATGGAGAGTTGCGAGCGTCCAATAACTGTTATAATTAAAATTTAAAAGTCCTTAGGACAAGAGATACACTGATTTTTGAACTTGTACCTAAATAATAGAAATCGAAATATCGAATTGAAAATTAACAAAAAAAAAGAACAAAATAAAAAAAACTGTTTTCTGAAAAAAAATTCGTTCTAAAAAACAACTGTTTTCTGTGAGAATTTTCGTTCTGAGAAAAAAAAAAACAAAATAAAAAAACTGTTTTCTGAAAGAATTTTCGTTCTGAAAAAAAAAATCAAAATAAAACAGTTTTCCGAGACATTTTTTATGAACGTCCTGGGAAAAATCGAGAATAATTTACCTAAATGTCCGGGGTCTGTAAAAGTTTTAACCTCGGCTTTTAATTTAGATGCTAGCAGCCCTAACCACGCAATATGAAACTTAAAGGGTAGGAAGATACACAAATGCTATTATTTCGTAGTACCTAATTAATTAATGTAGACAATAAACAAGCATCTAAAATTACCTTCAAATTGAAATAAGTATAAAATGTAATTAACTGTCCTTCTTGTTATTGCGAAATTACAAATTTTTTTTTATTAGAAAACTTTTACTTATATTTTTTACATTTACAACATATAATAATTAATAGAAACCAAAAAACCATTTGAAATACGAGTATAAAAAGAAGAAATGGACATACATATATACATACACACATCCATACATACATACATACATACACGCATACACACATACACACATAAATACATACATACATACATATTATTATGTGTGCATGTGTATACGCTAGAAAAATAATAGCCTCGTGACGCTGATAGGCAAATATTGAAATTGGTTTTAAAGAGATAGATAGTTATACTTAGATACGATATTTATTACTAATAGAAACAGCTGATCTATGATCTGATATTAAGCGTATTTATCACTGTTATGACAGAGACCCCTAGTAATTTGTTTTCACAATAATTAATGGGTTAGGATTATAAAATTACTTATCCCAAGCCATATGGAAAACCTTTGTGAGAACTGGATTATAAAAAGTGCGATAAAATTTTCCATTTAATGGTGCATGCATCGTATTTATCGTTACAACAACTATACAGAAATCCCGTGAATGAGGATAGGATTAAATCGCAGTACAAAACTATTAAATTCTACGTGGTATTGAATTTGCTCCGATTTATTTAAATATTAAGCTTTTCGATGTAAAATGTTATGTTTCAATATTGAAATCTCTTTATTAAAATTATGTCATAGCAATATTTGTTTATACATTGAGAAATTAGGATATGAGAAAAGTTTTTTGGTTTTCGGATTAATATGAAAATTTAAAAAGATTCCTTAATATTTAAATTCGGAATGGTTGTGGTTTTCCGAATGTCTTATAATTCCCCAAAATTCTTTTGTAAACAAGTTATTTAAAGACAAAATTAAATACAGTTTTCATTTCCAATTACTCAAACATAAAACCAATTTTTAGCTGCTCGTATTTTCCTAGAAGTCAGAACCACTTTGCACTTTTTCTACATAAATAGAGCAGTCATACCTACATTATTCGACGAAGAATAAAGTTATTTTTAAAGTGTGGTAGTCGGTCGGCTGCATGAAGCTTCACAATGCGTACAAGAGAGTAGTTGCAACAAATAGCTATTGTAATAGACTCGCGTCCATTGTCCAGAGACAATGTGTACACTTCTTTGTTTATAACTTCTACCTGAGTTATACGAACGAACGACAACAAGTACACCCACACGTACGAGCTTTCCTAGAGCTTAACAACTTGCAGATACCTACTGTTTTGTCGAAGCTTTGATAATGATTGTATCGTTGTCGTTTTTTTATTTCCACTTGTTGATCATTTTGCGCCAGGATTGTTGTTTTACGAGCTTATGTGTACATGTGTATGTTTGTGTCTATGTAGGTGTGTGTTTCTTTATGGCGCTCTAGAGTTCAAATGGTATGACGGTTTATACCATATAATAGGAGGTTTAATTAGTAACTCCTGAATATTTTAAGTACAGTTGTCTTAGTAATCAGATTTTTTGTTTTTACAAAAATGATAAATAAATAATCAAACATTTCTTTTCAATTTTTTTTATTTCTCTATACCCACAACCGGGTGATGTATTGTAGTTTTGAAAGATTGTATAAAACATGGCTCGTAAAAACACGAAAGAAAAATCTTCCCGTATTACACTTCTGAAAAATTTATTTGAAGTTTCTAGACTCTTTACAGCTCTCTCCTCGGTACTTTAACCGACAATAAGATCCATTTGTACAAAGCGGCTTAGCTTACAAAGCTTAAGGATATTCTATGTTCTATTTACTTATAAGATCAACGACTTATTGTAAAATAGAACGGCTTATTTAACCTGAACTTTAAGTCGCTGTAGAGTTGGAATAGAGGTTCTGGAAGTTTATTAAGTATATAATTTGAGCTCAAGTTTATTTTAAAATTAAGGAGAATGGACCTAGGATATCTCTTTTAAGTTAAGTAAATACACCATCTTAAAAAGAAGTCAAAACCTGTGACCTGAAGACAAACGTTTATTTGTCACAAATCGAGACTCGAACCCGAGACTAGGTGGACTGACGACACGTCAGAGTGGGGACAGTCATTTGTGAAATGTTTCCACGTTTATTTATCACAAAAATCTGGATTCAAAATCCGGGATCAATACGTCATAACAGGTTCAAAACAGACATTTGTGACAAAATAACTAGCATACATTCTCAGATAGTTGTGTGATGTTTAAATTGAACAGCCACATGCGATCCGAGTTCAAACAAATGAGAGAAAAAAGGAAACTGAAAAAAATGTCAACAACATCGCAACTCACTGTTAAGTTAGGATCGTAATCCAGCACATAATTTGTAAATAAAATCGAACTAAGATTAACAACACGAGTAGTTATACCATACTTATGATACAGTCAATTTGCTAAAAGCCGAAGCGCCAAGCAGTCAGTTTTAAATAATAAAGATATAAACCTCGTCGCGTGTGCGTTAAGATCGCCTCGACAGATTTGTATGCAAATTAAGGAAAAAACTCATTGCTATGTGAAAATGTTTAGCTTTTTCTTCAGTCGTGTAGTACTTTAAAATATATGGGTATACTAGTGACTCGCCCTCGTGTCGCTTCTGTAATGCTTAAATACACGCGCCCGAAAAAATGCTACTTAATTATTTCAGGCGTCATATAACCATATTGTTAGCTATACAAACATTAGTTTTGAATCTTACCTCGTTTTTGGTATAACTTACATATAAACACACAAACACTTTTGCAATAATGTTTATTTCGTGATATTAATCCGACAGCCTAGCTCTCATTGTGCGAGAATAAGCGGAAATTACACCCTAATCTGTCTTAAATAAACAAGACGTAATTTGTCAGTTTCCAAATTATATTTAGCACTACCAAAATAATTTGGGAGCATTCAAGTATTATACGTAACGCGATATTTGAATTTTTCTGAAGTCCCCCCCCCTCCACAAAACATCCAAATTACCATTTTAACTTCAAAAAGTAACTATTTTCCCGACACTCCTAGTTTTTTTAGTAATAGAAAAAATATATTACGTAACACATTATTCTATCCCCTTCCATCCTATGTAACGCATCATAACAATTTACAAGACCCCTCTCCCCCAAATTTCTTTACTTAATACTTGAACGGCCCTTTTTTCCCAATGTTCTTGGTGGCTGGCAACTCGAGTTTGCATGTAGTTAATGTTTTAATCACGATGAATTATCATGTGCCAGATGAAACCGACATCTTAACATGGCTTATTTAACTTGACGAATGCACTCCATTTCGTCACCATTTTCTAACGTGACATGTCATTTTGTCTTCAAATAAATTAAGATTTTAATTAAGGCGAAAGAATATTTGTTTTAGGTAATTTTAACGCGAAATTTTGAATTTAATAAGATTTACAAATTCTTCAAAGTTACCTAATTTTTTGATAAACTGTACTTCGGAATGAGGAATTGGGATCTGTAGATCATTAAGTCATTGAGTAAGACGCTAAGCTTTCAATCTTTATTGAAGCTCCATTCTTCCTAAATATTCCATCGATGAATCAGCAATTTCAAAGTCAGCAAAGCATACATATTTAAGATAGTACCTACTAGTAAGAATGTAATATATTTTGATACCTACCGTATGTATGCAGAAAATTTATTCTGGAATAATAATGACATATCTTAAAGTTTTACATTACAATAAAAGAATATAAACGTCTTTATCTAACATTCAACAAACGATTTAAATACACTGTTAAACCATTCTTTCCATTTCTGCAGAAATATAAAATAAGGAATTCTCTTTGTTGCAGTAAAAAGCAGAATGAAAAAGTTTATTTGAGAAGTATATTTAAGAGGAAAAATATTTAAAAAGTTAACTGTATTATTGTCCCACTGGTCACTTCCGAGATCTAACTTACATTCTTTAAAAAAACTATTTATTAAGCTAGCTAGTATTACAAGTTAGTATCCCACGAGTAAAACAAACTTGAAAAGAAACACTAGCAATCTTTCTAATAAAAATATTTGACTAAATAAAAATATCTTTAAATACACGGATGGTCTCAATTTACGCTTGAAGTAGCTAATCTTAGAATTAACTTTAATCAGAGCAAATTGGAGTTTACTCCTTATTTACTCTGGGTTTAATAATACTGAGTATGTTATCTGGTATAACAATAAGACATTAATTACAATTATTTTTCGTTATATTTCCCACCTTTTCCAATGAATTTCATAGTGTTATTATTAGTTTTTATTTTTGACCATTTTAAAGGCTTCGGCCTTGGGCTAGGAACCAAACAATATTTACAGCAAAATGTGGTCTGTTCGAATAAATAAATTATTTATACATTCTAATACTAATTGTCGTCCATACACGAATGTAATCATTGTGGTGTAACTGCGGTATGTATGAGTCAAATGTTGAGCACTCATGAATTTTGCATAGAGAATTTACGGCAAATTGAAATTATAGAGCGCCACTCGCTTTGCTTTGTAAAGTTTCCCGTAAACGTTTATACTTCCACAAAGTTTACCTTTTCATCAAACATCACAGATTACTCAACAAAAAAAACATCAAACGTGCTTGAAAAATAAGGCGTCATTAAATTTACATGGCTACACCATCCAACTTGCATGACAAACACGTATAGTTTGACAAGCCACTTCATTATCTAGGGGCCACATTACGGAAAAAAGAACTAACCTTACTCACTCACTTAATAATTTCCTTGTGTGGGCCACATAGCTTTGGAAAAATGACGGTGCTCGTATTTTGGAAAAAAACTATTTTGGCTCACAACGAACGCATTTTATTTTATACATTTACATGCCCCCACTTAACTATAAGTGTAAGAAAAGATTATACTAGAAATTACGAATGTAACATTGGTTAGGCCCTAAGGCACTCAGAATCCAAAGATTTACATATCCCAACTCACTGGTTGACATCGTATGATGGATGTTTAGTCAGATTTGGTACATTACATAACTTATTATGTAGTTGGTCCTTCGAGGCGACACGGTAGAATGCTGCAGGGCTCCCGTTGTAGTCCATTAAATCTCTATTTAATGTCTCTTCGTGGTTTTCTTTGAGTGGTCTCGGAACTAGGACCTAATTTTTTAGTCGAGTTTTATCAGGCGAATTCATGTGTTATTTATAACGTTAAAAATATTAATGTAATGCTTACGTTTATTGGAATTCAACGCATAAAAACTGCTGGCAATACTTATTTTATAAAGGTAGGAAACCACGATATTTTTTATGTGCTGATCTTTGCGTGACATCAATACAAATCGTATTTCGTTCACGTACGCAGTTTTATTAGATTTATAGTGTTGCGTTGAATTTATCGCGAATAACAAATACAGGTGAGTTGGGAGATAAAAATAGGGTATATTGTTTGAAAAATCCTAAAAAATCTAAAAATAAATGACTAGGAATTGTAAACCGTAACATAAAAGGCCTTTGTGAAATAGTTGGGTTTCCGTGCAATAAAAAACTTATTTTACTATATTACCAGGATCCGTTTGAAAGTCATCCAAAACCTTTATGCACACAGCGTATTTAGTCTGATGTGAGTCTTTCAGAATCAAAAATAGTGTGGTAGTGTGGGTTTTGCTTTATTATCTGACAATTTAACCTACATTACACACAAAGTTAGCTTTCTGCACTTCTTCTACATGTGAACTATGCTAAACTCAAATTCGTACGTGGCTGCAACATTGTTAAATAGGATTCAATCTCCAACGCTTCATTTAAAAATGCATGGACTTTACTTTCAATCCTAAACATTTTTTTTCTTAATTGGTGTATCCCTTAACCTTATTTGGTGGCTTCTATCTAACCTATCTATCTTTTCTGTTTGTCTATGTCCAACACGCGTAGGTTGAACCTATATTTCAAATGGTTACTTCCTATTTTCCAACTCGGTGAAAAACTAAACGTGTTAGATTCAGTCGTAGGCACTGTGAATTCTCTTTGACCATACAGGGAATTTATAATCGTGACATTTGAATTGGTTCGCGTAAGCAAGGATAGTTATCGAAATTACAGTTTTGACTCGTAACGGATATAGTTAATTCCTTTACGTGCTCAATAAATGAAATTATAAGACTTATGAAATTCAATATTTTATTGCACTTTTTTTATCCCACTGCGCCAAAAAAGGTATTTTTTATTGAGCGCGTGTGTTTTTGGCCTCAACCCGTTAACAGCCCATTATTGAGCACGGGGGTCTCCTCGTAACTGAGGAGGCCTAGAGCATACTCCATCACGCTGTTCCAGTTTGGTTGCCAACCCAAGAGTCGGAAGGTTTTGCCGCTCAAGGGAATCAGATATGTCATCTCCCTACAGTTGCTTAACTTCGTCGTTTAGGTATTTAGAATGTAGAGATACTTTTAACTGTAAGATCTTTCTTTTAATGACCACGTTGTAAATGTGAGATAACATCCTTGGTAGAAATGCGTGCTATCCTCACATTTATATTTTTACTTAGCTCTAAATTACAGGAAAACACTTACCTACTCTTGTTTTCATTTTGTTGTACTTAAGGAAATTAGAATCCACAAAGAAATGTAGTTAGAATATACATACTTAAACTCGTAGTAGAGATCGCGTAAATAAAATATACATTGGATATCTAAATCAGCCTTTTTGTAGACTAGAATGAGCTCTTAAAATAATGATAATTGAGTTAGAATAACGGTAATGTTTTTTTAGTGTATCTATCTATGTACATGTAGATATGTATGTATGTATCTCCAGTTCTTTGGCACGCTTATTTTTCATGATGTCAATGAGTTTCTTTCTATTAAGGTACTGAGAAATTTATATACACTTCCCTCCCCACAAAAAAAATTGCGGTCGGGATATTGGTATAAATAATTACTAGCTTAAAAAATAATCTGTATACCATCTTATTATTAACAAAGCCTGTCTTATTACAAATTTATGAGATAATTAAGTAGGTAATAAGTTCATAAAAATGATTTCCACAAACATTGGTTGCGAAATTCAAGTATAATTACTCACAAAAGAAGCTTGTTAAACAGTGGCGTATCCTGGGGGTTTTTAATCAACTTGTGTACTTCCCATATTAGAAACGTGTTTTCCTTAACGAAAACATAGGTAAGACATTATACTAGATACATAATTAGGTGGTCCTATATACCTACATACAAGGTTACCTACGTTTAGTAATAAAAATTTAATTGGTGGAATAATTCCTACACACCTCTCATTCTATCTATCTTCATTTTAAAAATATACAAATGTGAAAATAAACCTATTAAAGACTTAACCTAAAAATCTACTAACTTAGTAAAAGTTTGACGTTTGTGATTTAGACCTCTCTTAAACCAAGGGTTTCGGAGGTTTAAAGTTAGTACCATAGATAGATTATGGTTTAGTTTGACTATATTTTGTAATATGAATTTTGCTCAGTCCACGGTTTAAAGGTGGATTAACCTTGTGCTTTTTAGAAAGCGTTTTGTGATAAGGCCGTTAGATTCCCACTCGTGGTTTATCACGTTGTCCATGGACGGCGGAGGATGGTGTCACTACAAGCTCAAACTCGCTATTGTCATACTAAATAGAAAGAAAAATAAATAGCTATATAATAACAGAGGTATTTCATGAACTTGTGAATGAAACATTTTTGCAGTAAAATCTAATTTTGTTCACTAGTTTTAGTGAATTCGTCGAACATAAGTTAAAACTTTGTATTCTGAAAATAACTGGATTCGAGTAACCTGAAAATATCAAGTATTTTTAAAATTAGAAGAATTTATAACTTTTTTAAAGTAACTTTTAAATCAAACGAAGACGCAATTAGCTGTTCAAACAGTTTAATTAATATTAAGAACAACCTGAAGACTCACAAATGATCAGAAACAGCAAAAGGAATCGATTTCAAATTAGTAGCTGTGGAGCTCTTGGAAAACTTTGATAATTTTATGAAAATAGTGCAACAAGTCAAAACATTAATTTAGTGATCGTTTGGAGCTTTGTAATTAATCTTGCGTTATGCAAACAAACCTATCTTTACCCGACTGCGTTCGAAGGCAGGTAAAGATTTTATGATCGTAGAAGTAACATAGGCTACATATTGTTTTTGTTATAGCGCTTCAAACCTGCACAAACATTTTCCGAGTAAGGTTTTTGGTTTAAATATTAAATTATTACTTATTAACACAGTTATTCCATTATAATAACGAGTCATTTATATACTTTTATGTATCAAAATTTTACATTTTTACCTCATTTTTTAACACTTTAGTGTACCGAAAGTAGGTCTAGACTAAATTATCTTACATTCAGCTAGCAGATACGCAGAATATTACATATTTTTATTATTACTTTTTTCAACTTTGGCACTAACAAGTTAATGAAAAAATAAGCTATATAGGTCATTAATAGTCATAATAATTTATGTGCCAGTAGTAAGAACACATTTACGTGCTCATAAGAGGAGTAATAACGGTGTTAACGGTATAACACTAAATTATTTCGTATAAACTATAAGATTATGAGGTTTAACGTTTGGTTAACTTTTGTTCTACCAGTATATTAGGTACGTCACGAGTAAGCTAACGTTTTAAAAGATTAATTCGAGAATTAATTAATAAATTAATTAACACCAAAGTTAAGCGTTTGTATTTACACGTCATTTCCCGGGAAATTTTCAGAACGGAAACGAGTGGAGTGATCTCCATTAGAGGTATAACAGAGTTTTAAATTCATCACTTACAAAGCTTAACAACATAAAAACAGTAGAGGAAAAAGTATAAAAAAAACTATTTATGTACTTAAAATAAATACTTTAGTAATACTAGACGACGCCCGCGGAAGAGTAGATAAGAGAAATATTGGATTTATCCCACGAGAACCAATAATCGGGATAAAATCTATCTTATGTCCTATTCCTAGATCCACACTATCTGTATGCCAAAATTCAGCTTAGTTCGTTCAACAGTTAGAGCGTGAAGGACTTACAAACATCCAAAATCCAAACATCTTTACAAACTTTCACGTTTATAATATTAGTAGGATAAAAAACTAAAATTTTCATCCCCTACATTCCATTATAACTGTGAAGCTTTGGTTGATGCATCAACAATCCCTTTGAGCAATTAAGCCTATATTCATCTGTGGTATTGTTTCAATATTGGTCGTAGTCAAGTTTCGAATTGAACAAAGGATTAAGTCTTCATAGACCACAACTGAAATATAATAATAATACGAAGTTATTTTTATGATAAGAAGCCTTGTTTTTCGAGAATATGTATATATGAATCCCCTTATCTTTTCATGCCTTTTAACCTATATGGCTTGACAGATTTCAACATGTGGGATCTTATTGGATTCGTCTCAATTGCGAGAGTGACGCTAATTTATAGCCGCTACCTATAGATTTTCTTTTAATAATCTCAATTTATTTTAATGTAATAAAGTCGGATTTTTGTTATTCTATTAATGATTAGGTACTAGTTTAAACAAACAGTACAAAAGTAATCGTGTGTAAATATAGGAATACCATGCATTGCAAACTATTTTGATTGTAATTTAAAACTGGATTATAGGAAAGCTCCATTCAGATGAACAAAAATAAGCTGTGTTCGGTCTAGTGACGCCGAAACGGTTTTCATTTTGTTTTAATGCTAGCATGTATTTTATATTCGTATTTTACTAATATTTTTTCGTATTAACTGATACTGATATATGTAACCTTTCGTTTTTATCCTATTGGAGATAATAAAATGTTTATATAATTTCACGTACTATTGTATTTCGACACTAATTTTTAACTAACAGTTTTATTACTAAGGCTGTTATGTATTTTTAACGTTATATTACATTTTTGCAATGCCTACTCAAAATTCAAAATATAATGTGAAATGAAAAACCTACATAATAACTAAGAAATAGTGGACACAAATATACAATGAGCAATGCCTATTAAGCTTATTTTAACGCAATAAATTATTCAGTGTACCATTTTATTACATTAAAGGTCTTTTATATTCCAAATGAGAATCACAAAGTTACCTGTTGAAACAAGTCAACCCCACAGGTATAATAATTTCCGGGTATAAAGGCAATAATCCATTTCATCGCTGATACTGCGAAAGTTCAGTGACCTGGCATGGTCAATTCCCGAAAGCCATCAACACCCTCTTTTGCTTATTATAAAATCATGAAATTCGAAAACATATTACCATCGTAACTTTCCCAATTGAACTTGCATTAAACCCCTAAGGGTATGGTTATTATGTTACACGTATAATTTGGCTGTTTATTACGATCAGTCTTATTTATTATACACACGAATATAGCGACGAGTGTTATTTATAAATATAAGTTTAATTGTCTCCTTAAGGGCACAAACGTCCGGAATCAGGAATCAGATTCTGAATTCTGGAATGTTGGCACAGACGTCTGGAATTTTTGAGATTTGGATTCACACTGGCAGTAGAGGAAAGCAGGGTAGAAAAAGCCAATGGTAAGTTGTGCCGACGCAAACATTACTATATTAGAAAAAGTCTTACCCCTGTCTCTTTTAACCCCACTCTCCCTAATGTCAATTCAGAACCTGAAAAATTTCACCTGAAAAGATTCACGAAACCGTAATGTTTCACACTCATCAAGATACTCTTAGATACCTTTAATTATTATAGTTATTTACCACAATCCAAAATATATAGATATTGTCTGTCAAAACTGAACCCATATTTGATCACGTTTATCTTTGAAATTGGAAGCTATTCCTTGCAAATGATCGTGTATTTCATTCATTGTTCGAGTCTAGTCTTTAGCTATAATAAATAGGGTTGTTATCTTGTTTATCACATCAGCAATATAAGAATAACTGCACCTGTCATAAGTCTGCAGTTATTGACCGTATTATTTGTCTGCTCTTGTCAAAAGTTATAAGATCACATTATGAATGGCATATTCATTCATGTTAATTTAGTTCACACAATAGTTCATAGGATTCTTTCTAGGATCGGATAGGATACCTTATTAATTGGATGTTTATAAATCGATACTTGATTTGGCTGAAGTTTAATAAACTAATAAACGCTGTGAAATGCTACAGTTTCGCTTCAATTGATAATACAAACTAGTAATCAAATGGTAAAACAAAAAATCTAACTGGCGAAATTTGCGGAGGGGGACGTATTTTCAAGACATTTGTAGCCTATATTACACTCACAATCCAACCAAACGCAATGATAGTTTAAATATTGAAATACGTCTAATACACCGTGCCAAAGTCATGGATATGCTCGAAAAGTATATTACCTTCGGTCAGTCGGTTAAATACTTCAATAAAAAACGTTTAATATTTTAAAAGATGTAAGTATCTATAAGGACAGTGGCCAAATCTTAAACAACTAAGTTAGTTACGGAAATCCGAGAATCCTTCTTCATTGCCCCTCTGGGGATGGCTATCCGTCACAACGCCACTTTAACTCTTAGAAAGGTATGTTACTTTCTAAAGAAGGTCTGAGTGGTACCTGAGGATAAGATATAAAAAAACGTAGAATTTGTGTACATTGGATACTTAAAAATCACTTGTGGACCTGTCTGTCCCCCTGTCAATATTCTATGAATGTTGTGTGGATACAATGAGTTCATGTATTGTTGTAACGAACGTAATTGGCATAAAGATTTTTGAACACTAAAGACCGAGAACGAAACTAGGTAAACTAGGTAATGTATGAGAGCGTTAGGTTAGTATACTTTTTCACTTTTATCTGGTACCTTAGGATCAATGAAATTGCTGTCGTATGCGAATAATTCAGATTTTGTGATACCAGTTCCCAGGTTGAAAACTTAAAGTTTGCTACTTTACGAATAGTAGTTTTATTTAAATACAATAATATTACAACAAGAAAAAAAGTTTAGGCCATATATTACGGATTGTTTCGTAGTTTTGTGTAACAAATAATTTGTTGTTCTTGTGTGGGTTTTTTCGCTACTATGTAAAGAAATTGAAATATAAGTAATTATTCAGGTTAGTCTATCGTCCAAAAACTTAAAAGTTTTGGAATAAATAAATCTGTTTCAAATATATTAAACAATCTAACAAACTTACCTTCGATTTCAATAACAATTTAACCCTATAATTCATTGGTGAGGTACCTACTTACGTTTGACTGACTGAATTTTAAAAACATACAGTTCCAATTTTACTCCAGGCGTAAAAGGGATGAATCCCCAGGGGTCCCACTTCATTGTAGGGGGTTTATTTAAACAGACAACACATAATAAAAACACCGAGGTATTACTCTCAAACATACGTTTATTTAGCTACAAAAGCGTGAACCGGACGAAAATATGAAAGGACGTTTTGCCTCATGAGAAAATCAGCTAACAAATTCCTCTTCCTTCTATGACGCATCTAATCAAAATTCAAAGGGATATTAAACTTTGTGGTACAATTTACATCGTTTTGTCCAATGTAGGTCGTTTGTCGCCGCGAGCAACGGTTCGGAATAGATAAATAACTATAAAGCAAAGTATTTATTAACTTATCTGCCCGTAATGTCTTTTCTCTTGACACTCACTTCATACCGCAAGTACAAATCAGAGGAAAAAAATGTTTTAAAATATTCAATCAAGCCGCTTAAGTTGTAGAGCCTGGGTTTCTAAACTAGGCATAATTACCCCCAATGGAGTAAATTTTATGGGAGTAACGAGAGACGTAGATAATTAATAGGATCGTAAAATAAAAAGTTACAGAAAAAAGTTACTTGTATTGTCTGTTTTGATAACATTTAAAAAAACAGGGTATAATCAGACTTCTTCATAGGTCACTTGTAAATAATGGTTAATATGGTAAAGGTTTGGAACCACTATTGTATAGAGTGAACATTTTTAAGGTTGATTTTTTTTGTTTGCCAATAACGGAATAGTCAGGGATTCGTAGAACATTTTTTTGGATTATTTCTATTAACCAAATTTATTATGATGAGGTAGATAAAGGATAAGTGAAGAAAAATGTAAGTAGATACTAATGATCCGTAACTATAACATACCAATCTAATGAAAGATATGTGTAAATAGTATGAGCGATTATTCGAAACGGACATATCTGCATGAAATTCTAAATTGTAACTTCCCCGCTCAAGTTGAAATCTTAAGATTAGTTGATAACTTCATTTGCGATGGCTTCAGGCTCGGATCTCGCCTACACTTAGGATAGGTACCTACGAATAAGTAATTTAAATCACTGCAAGTAATTCGACTAATCGAATTTGACGCTACGTCTGTGACTGTAGATGATAATTTCCAGTTAATTAATATTTCATTAAAACTAGTAGCTACCAGTTGCTTTGCTTCAGAAAATATATTTTTTCTTGTACCAATAAAATTAAGTATTTTACTCATAGAAAATTTGCATTATAGTCTTTGTCCTACTTGTATTTGACGTATATACACTCCCGGATTATAATCGAGCCACTGGACCTATATTCCTGGCTTGATATATGCCAATATTAATAATATATCTGCTAATAGTACCTACCTTCCATCTAATGCGTATGCTTAATTTACGTGTTTTTCATACGGAATGTGTTAGTACGTTTCATGTTTTTACTAAGTTTGTTCCGAATTTTAAGTGCGAGTATGTAAAACTTTCCCCACAATTTGTCCACATTTCTTTCTTTTTCTTTTTTTTCATTATTATTCTTAGAAAAAGGTCCATAGTTTTTATGTGTATAGCCGACAAACGAGTAATTTAGAAATGAATAAAATTAACAGATTGTTTCTTTTTGTTTTATATGTGAATGACTTGTCGTGTATTATGTTATCAGGATATGTAAAATAATAATAATAAAAAGGACGTAAATGATGATGCAACATTGATACATTTATTAATATTTATTTTATTTCATTCGTAACTTCGACAATGATAAATAACAACGAACTAAGTAATTTGAGTTTTCAAACATACATTCAGATTTCTTTGATTATCCTAATATTTTATAATGTTTTATTTATAACATGTATGTATGTAGAGACAGATTTCTACAGTAACTATTTATTTAAATTGACACCTTGACGAACATCCCAGCCTATATTAAATATTAAATTAAAATATAATATTATTAATAAGATACGAAACAGTAGCCTTTCCCCTTAAAACAAAACAACAATAAAAAGCAATGAAGTCTCGATAATAATCTATACTAATAATATAATTAAATAAGTCTTGTATCTCATCTATGAAATTATTAACTCTGAGAGCAAACACAAACCTTCAAACATAACAATAAAAGAAGTAAATAAATACCTAGTCTACGTTTAAGTTACAAAGATTACTTCCTATGGACAATTCTTATGCCATCGTAGTTAATACGTAAATTATTTACAACGCTTTCCAATTATAATGACGTCGAATTTACCAAATATAAATGAAACGTCTAATGAAAACGAAACGAATATATTTGCCTGTCAATATAGAAGATAATATTATGATATCACAGTACTATAAATCTATAAACGTAATATAACAACTTATAAAGTGCCTATACAAAAATATCCGTAGGTACAGTGAACCGATTTTAAACGTTTTCCAGTATTTTAACTACGTTAGAGTAGGTTTAAACCACGTTTCTGAGCAGCTCATCTGACGATAGCACGCCATCCTGTAACAACAATTTGAATTAAAAACAATTCATTTATTAAAAATACATAGAAAATAAGAATTAAGGTTTGTCATCATAGAATAAAATTATCCTTTGTAAATTAGCGGAACCTCATTAAAAAAGTGGCTTAAAAATATTTTTTATGTTTACGCAATTAAGCTAAGTTAATATAAAGTGGTTAGCTTCAACTGCCAAAATGTTTTAGTATGGAAAGAAAATTGTATTTTTTTATTGCTTACAAAATGTTCATACTCGACTTATAGTCGTACACACTGAATCACAATAAGCATTGTTACCATTGCGCCAAAAAAGTCGTCGTAACTAAGTTCTCGACCCCGTAGCCTAGTTGCTAGTTACCCTGCCTGCGAATCGAGGGGTCCCGGGTTTGATTCCCGGCCGGGGCAGATATTTATGTGACAGATAAATGATTGTTCTCGGGTCATGGGTGTTAGTGATTATGTTATTTGTGTTGTCTGTCGCGACACAGGGAATCCTACTGGGGGGGTATGAGTGTGTTAGCATTTCAATTTAAAAGTATTTGTTACCTGATTGAGGTCGATAAATTTGCGGACGACAGAACGGGCGAAGTCTGGGTTGTTGAGCATCTCGTTAACGAACCAATCTAGAGGAATGCTGAAAAAAACAAGTTTACTAAGACTCCCTTTGAA
>LGAG01001922.1:0-18604 GCA_001278395.1 Lerema accius
TGCTCTCAAAGGGAGCCTGAAGTTAATCTTGTCTGTATGTGAATCCATCATAGTTAGTATATATTTTTTCCTATCTTTTCGCTTCATCTCAATATATTTATGACTTTAAGATAGCTTTGATCTTTTTGTATCAGCAAGATCTTTTTATTAAGCGTATAATATCGTTTGTAAATAAAGTATGCCTGAACTTTCGATTGGATTGCCTTTAGTAAATGCCTATTGGATAACTTGAAACATAATTCCTAATATACCCAAACCCATTTTAATATAAAAAACACAGCGTAGGTACTTTTGTTTATCACGGAATTCCTGAATGGCTGAACCGATTTTAATAAAAAAATTGGGATTGTATTTTAGAGGGACCGAATATGGTTTCGTAAGACAGTTAGATTCGATAATTGGTGCTGATGTCGAGATACTTCAAAGGACCAGCTAAATTATTAGAGTTATTGAAACGCCATAGCAAAAGATGTCCGATATGATGGGCATTTACTAAAGTTACATGAAAATATAAGGTCAGGTGTACCTATCTGATTTAGAACACTAAGGTATCAACCTCTATACTAAGTCATGCTTCTAAGTCCATTGGTTAAGATTTTGTATTACTCAGACTAGAAATATTTCCTATGAAAATATTCATAGTTTAAATCATAATTTATGCCCTAGCTGGCTATATGCCAGTTTAATAACAAATGGGACGTTCTTTTTAGTATAAAACTGGCCTATTTTAATCGCGGTATTCAAACTCACCCGATTTATGAGTTAGTAAGAAAAGCAATTCAAAGTAATGTTGAGGACAAAGTGGTTTCCTTCCTTGTTTAAAAAAAACTAGCAAATTAGTGTACTTTCTTCAAAAGTTCAATTTTGGGAGTTTTTTAATTACTTATAACGTTCACATTCATACCCCCGCAGTAGGATTCCCTGTGTCGCGGGTGGCATGGACAATACAAATAACACATCACTAACACCCATGACCCGAGAACAAACATTTATCTGTCACATAAATATCTGCCCCGGCCGGGAATCGAACCCGGGACCCCTCGCTTCAAAGGCAGGGTCACTACCAACTAGGCTACAGGGTCGTCAAATTATCCTACTAATATTATAAATGTGAAAGTTTGTAAAGATGTTTGGATGTTTGGATGTTTGGACGTTTGGATGTTTGTCCCTCCTTCACGCTCTAACCGTTGAACGGATTAAACTGAAAATTGGTACACAGATAGGTTGCATCCAGGAATAGGACATAGGATACATTTTATCCCGATTATAGGTTCCCTTGCTTGAAAATCAATATTTTGTTTATCGACTTTTCCGCGGGCGGAGCCGCGGGCATCGTCTAGTGTGTTATAAATACAATTTTAGCAAATAAGATAAATCGCACACTACCACATTTCTTTTAATAACACAAACACATCAGACAGAAGGTCCCTTTGACAGACAGTTGACGTTGACATTTACCAGATAGGGTAATCGAAGAAGTCTAATAGTCGAGTCGAAATATGGTCAAATATTGAGCGTTAGAGTTCACCTACTTTAAGATACCACTACGTTAGAAAATGGATTCTGTTAAAACTTTTAATTAATATTTTTCTTCGGAAGCCCGTTGATTCTCACGACCATTGTGTTCCGATTCGAAGTAATCTCGCAACAGATCAGTGGACAACATTTTTAACGTCTTACCGCTTGATTAAATACCACATTTTGTTTCTAACGATGCTACTGGGCTACTAAGTAGAAAATAAGTTAATAAAAACTACTAAAAATTATAGCTTAGTGGTTTCAACTTTGATCTTCCAAAGTTCCTGAGTTTGAATCTTTCAAAAAGTTATGTGCATAGTAACTAATTGTCACTTGATTCGGTGATCAAACATTGTGAGGAAGCCTGTACACCTGAGAGTTCTCCATAAAACTCTCAAAGGTGTGTGTTGTCTGCTAATCCGCACTGGGCCAGCGTGGCGGTCTATGTCCTGTACCCCTCACACTGTGACAGAAGACAGACGTCGTTTACATATATCTTGTAAATTCTACAGCATTTTACATGTTAACCTTGTTCTGTACATCAAGCCCCATAAAAATTCTCTGCACTCTACACATACTATAAGTTTTGACGACCCCGTAGCCTTGTTGGTAGTGACCTTGCCTGCGAAGCGAGGGGTCCCGGGTTTGATTCCCGGCCGGGGCAGATATTTATGTGACAGATAAATGTTTGTTCTCGGGTCATGTGTTAGTGATGTGTTATTTGTGTTGTCCATGCCACCCGCGACACAGGGAATCCAACTGCGGGGGTATGAGTGTGTTAGCGTTTATTTATTTATGACAACTTATTTGTGTACAGCATAAGCAATATTCAAGTTACGAAATGCTTCTCTTAATTATATTCTAAACATTTGGTTCTAATAGCTCTAAAACTTAGCATGCGCGACCTAAATTATAATTTTCCTAGTACTTAAGTAAGTCATTTGTTAAACTTGTTGGACATACCAATAATTTTATTTGCCTCTTATTGTTAGTTTGTAAATGTAAATTTCCAACGTTAACTTACCACATGAAGGCTGCAGTTGCACGAATCCGTTCAAGGATATATTTAGAAATGCTATTTAATTTATCGGACAAAAGTGCGCGAAATTGAGAATAATAACTGATTTTAGCTGTATTTATACAGTTTATTGATAACTGACTAGTATTGCTTTTCATTAATAAGTAATTACAAGACTGTTCTGATAGTAGGTTTATGATTTTCGAACGTGTTTGTATGTATGTTAATTTTATAGACATAGGATAATTATATATTTTTTAACTAGTGGACCCGCCCTCGCTTCGCTTCGGGAAACCTATGCCGAAACGAAAGTAAAAAAAAAAGTAGCCTAAGTTACTTCTTGATATATTAGCTGTCTGCCAGTGAAAGTCCCGTCAAGATTGGTCCAGCCGTTTCAGAGATTAGCCGGATCGAACAGACAGACAGACAGACAGACAACATTTTTTTAAAATGTCATTTCGGTATATGTATTGTGTATATATACGTATGCATTTAGTAAATAGCGGTTATTTTAATATTACAATCAGACACTTCAATTTTATTTAGTAGTATAGATAGTATAGATATAGATGATGATTGATCGATTAATTTTTTTTTTTGAATTTTTTTGTATTTTAGATCCCCAATTTTAATTCAAAGCTAGCTACCCGCCCGCGCTTCACTTTAGTAAAAATATAGCATTGTGCACTTACTTACTCGTATAAAGTTTAGGTATTTTTGGTTCAAAGTTTCTTCCCTGTTTTGTACCCTTTGTAGAGCGAAATTGAAAAATCTGTGAAATTATATTGTAAACAGTATGTTGAGGAAGATATATTCTCAAAACCACGTTGATATCAGTCATGAGTCGCCCGTTAACGATCTTTGAAAAACTCAAATTTTGTACATTCTTTTCACTTTTTTTTATTTTCTTGATCAAATATCGAAAAACTGGGAGACACGTATTCAATTAATTTAAGTAAGGAATATTTGTTATAAATTTGAAACCAATCGGTTGATATTTAAAAAAAAATCCATACAAACTTTCGTTGCTTTTTCCAGGAAAACTATAATATTTTCCGGAAAAAAATATAGCCTAGTTTAAGCCCAGACTTAACAGCTATAGAATAAAAAAAGTTTTATTCATATCCGTTCGGTAGTTTCGGAGATTAGCGTGTACAAACAGACAAACAGACAAACAGACAAACAGACAAACAGACAAACAGACAGACAAACAGACATACAAAAATTTAAAAAATTGTAGATTCGTACTCAGTTACTGTTTTTGAGTCACTCTAGATTAGTTTTTGGTAAATATACTCAATGTACAGACAAATTTATTTTACTGTTTTATTATAGTACTAGCTGTTGCCCGCAGCTTCGCTTACGGAAATTATATTTTTTGTAGTAGTAATAATCAATAGTGATCCGGCAGTAACAAAAACTTACTAAATTTGATAAAGAAATAAAGATTAAATGAGTGACTCATTTAATTAACCCGACACCGGGCACCATCTAATATCATGCATCCAAATTTTCTTATACTTATTATACCAACACTCAATTACCAACTCTTTTAACTCACCGAACCTCGACTCTCGTAAGCTAAATATAATATGTATATGGACGGGTAGTGGTCAATTCGTTGAACATTCGCCACCCGCTCGTTGACAATTCAAGAGTTGTTTTCAAGATAATGACATTTTTTGTAAATTAATAACTACATCGCCCGCTAAAAAGCTAAAAAGTGAAATTTTCATTCAACTGCAATTTGCAATTGCCCCAAGTGAGATGTAAGTAGGTATAAATTTTATCTAAGTACAATCATTAATGTACCTAATACCTTTTATAATCGACATCTATGTTATAATTCTTACCACATATTACGTAAGTCTTCTATTTTGAACCTTCTGAGAATATTTGTTAAACCTAAACCCAAAGACTATCATACATTTGTTAGAAAACATTCATCCCTTTTTAGGGTTCCGTACCTAACATGTAAAAAAGGAACCCTATTACTAAGCCTCCGCTGTCTGTCCGTCTGTCACCAGGCTTTATCTCATAAACGGCGATAGCTAGAAAGCAGAAATTTTCACAAATTGTACATCCGTTGCCGCTATAACAACAAATAAAAAAAAGGAAAATATTAAATCCCCATACAATAATCGTATATTTTTTTCTATTTTTTGCTGAATATTAATAACGACAAAAGATAGACGCTTAAAATTTTCACAGAATGTAGAGTTGTATGTTTACTTTAAAAAAAAATTAGGTAAATATTAAAGAGGGCTCCCATACAACAAACGTAATTTTTAACCAATTTTTTTCTCGATCATAATAAACAGGTAAAAACTTGAATATTTTAAAAATAGGAAGTATTTTTTTTTAATTATGACACGGAACCCTTCATGCGCGAGTCCGACTCTTGGCCGGTTTTCTACACCCTCCGGTGATGAATCCCGATAAACTGAAGAACACATAAATTTTTATTTTTCCATATCAGTATTTCTACAAAGTTGTTATTAGTATAGTTAATTTTAGCCAAGTCACACTTTCATGTCAAACTTTCATCCCCTATTTCTACTTCAAAGGGGAGGTTTTTTTGTAAAGTTCTATCATTTATGTTAATTTTTATTTAACCTTAAGGCTACACATCTTTTTACGACCTTGAAGTTAAACCTCATGGATTTATTAAAACACTTTGATCCTGAAAAACTGAAGAACACATTGACTTAAATTTTTCTTTACGCAGTATTTGTACAAAGTGTTTTGCAGTATAATCTATTTATTTTTAATGAAGTCACCATACAAACTTTCAACCAAATTGTTAGGTTCTATCATATATGTTACTTTTTATTAAATAGAAAAGCTTAACATCTATTTTTGCGACTCTAACTCTAAACCTGATGGACTGTCATACATTTGTTTGTCAAACATTCATACCAAGTTTTACACCCGCCGGGGATAAAAATGGTATGACTGAAAAACACGTAACTTTTTATTTTCTTTCTTTTAATAACATTTCTATAAATTTACACGCAAATTGATCAAGGTTTATGATAATAACCATACACACTACCATCCCCTATTCCTACTATTAAGAGTTATTTTTTTTTAAGTTTTACCATACATATTAATTTTTGCTATTCTATCATCTAAAACATCTATTCTTACGAATCTAACTCTGAACCTGACGGACTATCATACATTTGTTACAAAACATTTATCCCTTATTTTACAACCTCTGGGGATAAATATGGACAAACTGAAAAACACGTAATTTTTTATTTTCTTTTAGTAATGTTTCTACAAATTTTCACGCAAATTGATTAAGGTTTAAGAAAGTAACCATACAAACTTTCATCCCCTATTTCTACTACAAAAGGTTGAAAGTTTTAAAAATTCTGTTACACGCGTTTTTATAATTAAACTTTAAAGCCAACCACCTATTTTCATAGCCGTAACTTTAAAACTGACGAACTTTCATACAAACGATTATTCCCGATTTCTCTCCTTAGGGATGCAATTTTCAAAAATCCGTTCTTAAATGACGTCTACAATATAAAAGAAATAGCCTCTCAAAATTTCAAACCTGCATCATTAGTCGTATACGCAGGGCGTCCTCGGGAGATTGCATTTTATCATCCCCTATCATTACCTACTAAGGGTTAATTTTTTTTTAAGTTCTGCCTTACATGTTAATTTTTACTTATTCTAACATCTAAAACATCTATTTTTACCGATTTAACTCTAAACCTGACACAGGTTATCATAGATTTATAAGAAAGCTTCCATCCCTTATTTTACACCCCCTGGGGTTAAATATGAAAAAACTGAAGAATACGTAATTTTTTATTTTTTTTTAATAATGCTTCTACAAATTTTCACTCAAATTGATAAAGGTTTAAGAAAGTAACCATACAAACTTTCATCCCGTATTTCCACTACTAAGGGTTGAAATTTTATAACATTCTGTAAACATATTTTTTTAAGTTAAACTTTAAGGCTAACCACCCATTTTTATCGCTGTAACTTGAAAACTGACGAACTTTCATACAAACTTTTATTCCCGATTTCTTTCCTTAGGGATGGAATTTTCAAAAATCCGTAATTTACTGACACCTATAATATAAAAACAATATGCTCTCAAAATTTCAAACCTGTATCAATAGTGGTTTAGGCTGGGCGTTGATATATGTCCTCGGGACATTGCATTTTATCATCCCCTATTTTTACTACTAATGGTTAATTATTTTTTAAGTTCTGCCTTACATGTTAATTTTTACTTATTCTAACATCAAAAACATCTATTTTTACGAATCTAACTCTGAACCTGACGGACTATCATACATTTGCTACAAAACATTCATCCCTTATTTTACACCCTCTGGGGATAAATACGGACAAACTGAAAAACACGTAATTTTTTATTTTCTTTAAGTAATGTTTCTACAAATTTTCACGCAAATTGATTAAGGTTTAAGAAAGTAACCATACAAACTTTCATCCCCTATTTCTACTATAAAGCGTTGAAAGTTTTAAAAATTCTGTTACACGTGTTTTCAAAATTAAACTTTAAAGCCAACCACCTATTTTCATAGCCGTAACTTTAAAACTGACGAACTTTCATATAAATGTTTATTCCCGATTTCTCTCCTTAGGGATCGAATTTTTAAAAATCCGTTATTTAATGACACCTACAATATAAAAACAGTAGGCTCTCAAAATTTCAAACCTGTATCAATAGTGGTCTAGGCTGGGCGTTGATATTATGTCCTCGGGACATTGCATTTTATCACCCCCTATTTCTACTACTAAGGGTTAATTTTTATTTGAGTTCTGCCTTACATATTAATTTTTACTTATTCTAACATCTAAAACATCTATTTTTACGGATTTAACTCTAAACCTGTCACAGGTTATCATAGATTTATTAGAAAACTTCCATCCCTTATTTTACACCCTCTGAGGATAAATATGGAAAAACTGAAAAACACTCAATTTTTAACTTTCTTTTAATAATGTTTCAACAAATTTTTACTCAAATTAATGAAGGTTTAAGAAAGTAATCGTACAAACTTTCATCCCCTATTTCTACAATGAAGGGTAGAAAGTTTGCAAATTCTGTTACATGCGTTTTTAAAATTAAACTGTTAAGCTAAGCACCTATTTTTATCGCTGTAATTTTAAAACTGACGAACTTTCATACAAATGTTTATTCCCGATTTCTCTCCTGAGAGATGGAATTTTCGAAAATCCGTTCTTAAAGGGCACCTACGATATAAAAGCTTCTCAAAATTTCAAACCTATGTCATTAGTATGTAGTTTAGGCTAGGCGTTGATATGTCCACGGGATATTGCGTTTTATCATCCCCTACTTCTACTACTAAGGATTAATTTTTTTTTTAGTTCTGCGATACATGTTAATTTTTATTTTTTCTAAAATTTAAAACATCTATTTTTTTCGAATCCAACTCTAAACCTGACAGGTTATCATAGATTTGTTAGAAAACTTTTATCCCTTATTTTACACCATCTGGGGATAAATATGGAAAAACTGAAAAACACGTAATTTTCTTTCAATAATGTTTCTACAAATTTTTACTCAAATTGATGAAGGTTTAAGAAAGTAACCATACAAACTTTCTTCGCCTATTTCTACTATTAAGGGTTGAAAGTTTTCAAAATTCTGTTACATGCGTTTTTAAAATTAAACTGTAAAGCTAACCTCCCATTTTTATCGCTGTAACTTAAAAACTGACAAACTTTCATACAAACTTTTGTTCCCGATTTCTTTCCTTAGGGATGGAATTTTCAAAAATCCGTTCTTTAATGACACCTACAATATTAACAATAGCCTCTCAAAATTTAAAATTTTCATTTTAGTGGTTTAGGCTGGGCGTGGATATGTTAGTCGAGACATTGCCTTCTATGTCATATTTACCCCATGAGGTTGATTTAAAAAAATCTTTGAATTAGAGTTTTCATCATTTTTATCCATCAATCCAATTACTAAATTACAAAGTCCTTACTTTAAAATTTGGTGCACTTTCATACAAACTTTGAGGCCCTATTTCAACCCATTAAAGGTTGAAAGTTAAAATAAAAAGTAGCTTAAGTTACTCCTTGATACATCAGCTTTCTGCCAGTGAAAGTCCCGTCAAGATTGGTCCAGCCGTTTCAGAGATTAGCCGGATCAAACAGACAGACAGACAGACAGACAAAATTTTTTTTAAATGTCATTTCGGTATGTGCATCGTGTATACATACGTATGCATTAAGTAAAAAGCGGTTATTTTGATATTACAAACAGACACTTCAATTTTATTTAGTAGTATAGATAGATAGGGCGCGCCTACACCATTTTTTTTTTGTAACAATCACTAATTGTGTGCTACAAAAAGATGTTTTCTTTCTTGGATACCATTTCTATTGTACAGTTTTGACCTTTTTTCCGTACTTATCCAAAAAAAAATATATGTTGTGTGGTTTTTCATATTTTTAACGTTTAATAAAAAAAGGAATAACAAGGAAGTTTGAATATAAAATACTTTAATTACTTTATTGTTATTTGACTCAAAAAGTATTTGTATTCGTGTTATGCCTTTGGCTATTTTGATTTAAAATTAATAACCTTGAAATGTTACTGTTGATTCAATGATGCTAAGTTTATTAAATAAATAAAATGGTTGGTATTTTAATTGCATCGTTTCTGTCTTATTAAAACATTCATTATGCAACATTATACGACAATGGTCATTAAAAAATAACAAATGTGTAGACAGACGCCGATTGTCTCATTAAAGGAATTAAAATGTAGTACAAAATGTATATTATCGTCTTGTAGACAGAATAAATTGTTTAAGAATGCTAACTTAAATACAATATTGTATTTATTATTGAGCAAAAAGAAACTTCTAATTAGAAAATTGTTTCAATTAAGAAACTACTCTTATTGACGACGCTTTAAAATTTTACGAGATTTTATTTTTACTTGAAATGTTTGCAACTTCGGAATTTCCTAATAAATTGATTGACCTAATTCAACTAGGTTTGAATCTAGAATTATTTCTTAACAATGTCAATCTATTTTCAAGGCTTAAACCCGTTCATAGGCTTGAGTTAAGTGATCGATGAATGCAAGAATTAATTAGAATCAACGCAAACCGCTGAGCTGTAAGTACAAAAAAATATATTGTAAACTCCATTATCATAAACATCACAACCCATAATTGTCCCACTGCTGGGCTCGGGTCTCTCTCGCTGAAGTGCGGATTGACAGACTTCACACACCTTTGACAACTTTGTGGACAACTCTCAGGTGTGCAGGTTTCCTCGCGATGTTTGATCACCAAAGCAAGTGTGATAATTAGTCGTAGTTCTAATAAGCACATAACTTTTTGAAAATTAAAACTACTAGTTTCAAATTAAAAAACTCCCAAAGGAGACCATCTTTCAAACCATTAAGCTAACAATTTCTACTATATTTTTTTAACCAAATGTGTTTTACTTAAAAGATAATAAACCTAATATCAGCCAATTTGAAGTAGCTTAAATTGATCAACACTCCCAATGGCAGTGTTTCATCAAACAACTCATTAGATACGGTTTCAATAACCCGGTATGTCAAAACTGATTATGTAACACGAGGAGGCGTGGCGGGCAAGTGAAAGTTCACGATTTTGACCGAAATCGGAACAATAGGATGCTTAATTGTCGTATGTTGAACGTACGATATTAGGTTTGTAAATTGACCGAAAATAATGTCATATTACATAAGAGTACGGGAATATTGATGAAGATGATGATGATGATTGACAGATGTCTATGTCAACGTCAGCATCATCGTAAGTGTGACGTATCTGTATATGGAAATTAGTGTGGTAGTGTGGATTTTGCTATATTCTATTTTGCTATTTCAATAATAGGTAAATATACGAGTATTGGTATCAAATACCTCCAAACAAAAGCTAACTTTTTGCATTTCTTCTCCAAGTAAACTTTAACTATGCCAAATTTTAATCTCATTATGTGCCTATAGGTACTATTTTCAAAAAGGGTTCCAAAGATACAATATATTCAAAGACATGCAACACGTGTTTCATCACCTATAACCGACACGCGTACCTTCCACAGATAAATCATCGTACAAAGAGTGAAAGCGTGCAACGATCACGATTACAGCACGGCCAGATCCTTAATTGTCATGTATTCATTGATGAACGGGCCCAAAAGTAAAATAGTGCCCACGGCTGCTAAATAAACAATAGATGTACGAAGATGTAGCTACACTTTCGGACGATAAAATCGGGCCATGCATTTTTTTCGAATTTTTATTTATGTATGTTGGATGTATGTGTATGTATGTATATATGTATGTATGTGTCTATATGTATGTGTGTCTATTTCTTTAGCAATCTCTCTAGAGCCTAAATAGCTTGACAGATTTCAACATAATGGGGTGTCATTGGATTCGTCTCGATTGTGAGAGTACACACACTTAACTTCCGTTTCCTCGCCCAATCATTAAAGAAGTATTTAAAAAAAAAGTATGTGCGGTTTCAAACTAGCGCATTTTTCTGCCGTCATACGGTCGTTTCAGCATACGCGCTTACACGCGCGATATGATACGCGCTTAAAAAACCGTACGCGCGTAAACTGTCACATTTCGGCGTGTTTTCTCACACCGGTAATGGCGTTCTGTCAGTGTCAGAAGACGGAAATGCTCTGGCGGTTTTCGCTTATACGAGCTTAGAAGCGCGTTAACGCTCGTACAAGTAGCGCGCGTGTGTCAAAAGGTGCGCCTATACATACCTATACCTCGTTTTTTCCGTCGTGATATAAAAGGTAAACAATCTTGGCACAACTTTTATTTATTTCATTAATTTAAAAAAATATTTAGAACTATACAGAAATTGATTTTAACATTAAATTATTGTTTACTCTTTAGTTTTTTAAAATTTGTGTATATCTTATTTTTAAATCGATAATTACAACAAAAAGACAGTGTAAGATTGTTTACCTTTTATATCACGACGAAAAAAACGAGGTATACATGCGCTTACAAAGACGAGCTTATACGCGCGTAAAAAACGCGAGTTTGAAACCGGCCTAAGGTGACTCCATTCAGTTGTCCAAGAGTGTATTCAAGCGAGATCTTTACCATAAATATTTAGATCGATCCTATAATAATACTTTCGATTTGGATAGATTGATTGTAGAAATTATTGGACGTTTATTGATGTCAGGAATATTAAAGTAATTGTACGCAATTGTACACTTAATTGCAGTTGCCAAAATGTACAATAGATTGACGGAACTGTACATAAATAGTTATTTGGTGAAATGTATTTGCATTGTATTGTAATTGCAATGAAGAATCGTTGTTTTGTAATGAAAAATCGTTTATGTTTTTTGATTGAAATTTTCTATGCTGCTAGTAATCTTATATTATTTTATTTTATTCTAAAACTGTGACGGGTTCAAAACTGTACCATTGAATATTTTTTTCGAAATTTGCAGGCAGGTTATCGATAAAGTCTCAACCGATCGATTTCGATAAAAATTTGCATGTTTGTAGCTTATATAACTGGTCCTAATCTAGAATACTTTTTATGCCCCAAAAACACTTTTATTTCCTCAGGAAAACAGGTTATAGGTCCACAGAAGTGACTCAACGGCGGACCAGTAGTTTTGCTATAAAATCTTATATTTATAATAAGCTATTTAACTTTGAAATAGTATTATTAGATACCTTTTCAAGCATATGGTTAGCCAAGTTAAGCCTTAACAAATCTTAGTTTTTATCGTATTTTTTTCACGAAGTCTACCGATTAATTACGATTCGAATCGCATTCGGATCACAATGACTTTCAGTCGCGCCCGTCAATCAGTTAGTGTCGTAAATCCGGTAATAGTCACCCAGGGGACTAGCTTGTAAATCGGTAACTTAAAAAAAAAACTGATTCGTGGTTTAGCTTAATGTTTACGTGAGTTAGAACTATAAACCGGACCACCAGTTCAAATTGACCATAGTTTATTATGTCAAACTAAACGCTCACGGAAGAGTAGTTAAAAAGTTATTGAATTTATCCCAAAGGAACCTATAATTGGGACACTATTCTATGTCCTATTCCTAGATGCAAACTGTGTGCCAAGTTTCAGCTTAATCCGTTCAACGATTAGAGCGTGCTTTAAATTACAAAATAAATATATTTGTAACACATATTAATTTAAACAAAAAATAACATTCGCTTCTTAGGTATTTTCATTAAATACCTCATACATGCAATTTTCATAAAACTGTGCCAAAATTTTATCCCGTCACATGCCTAAATGTAGATTGAGCTATTAATAAACTATAGCTCAGTACTTCGAGCCAACGATCTGCGTATTTGAAGGATTCAGAGCTAAGTTATGTTAATCGGTAGACTAACAAAAACTTAACCCTTAATAATCCATTCTACCTTCTGTCAGAATACTCATCTGACAGTTGGGTCCGAAATAATAGACGCTTGTCTTAAATCTGAGTTTTTGTGGGAGATTTGATAAGTAAATTAGCATGTTAATATTATCATAATTAATTACTGGATGCGACCTTCAAGGTCATTTGTTTTAGAGGTCATTTTAATCGTTATAAAAAGCTAGCGTAGGTACCTACGTGTTTTTGTTGCGGAACTCCTAAAGGGCTGAACCAATTTCAGTAAAATAATTGTGAGGTATTTTAGACGGCAATATGATTATTGACCACAACTTGATCTACATAGTAGGTGATGTTATAGTCTAGACGCTTTAAGGGACTAACCACGCTAACACTCATACCCCCCCGCAGTAGGATTCCCTGTGTCGCGGGTGGCATGGACAACACTAATAACACATCACTAACACCCATGACCCGAGATCAAACATTTATCTGTCACATAAACATCTGCCCCGGCCGGGAATCGAATGCGGGACCCCTCGCTTCGCAGGCAGGGTCACTACCAACTAGGCTACGGGTTCAAAGCAAAAGTTGTTTAATAATGTTTAGCATTAACTTAAAGTACCTACACTAAAATTGAAGGTTGGAAGTACCCAAAATAGAAAACTAAAAGCTCAATCAAGCTATAAGAAAATAAATATCTTGTAACAACGTTTGTTTTCTAGTATTTAATAAACTTTGAATTCCAATAACATTAAACATCTCATTTGGCACTCGCTAAGTACAAGCACTAACAAAACAGTAACATAAACAATTACGTTAAAGTATTTCTGTTTATGACGTTATCAACTGAGGAATTAACGTGTAACGTCAATTAAAGCTAAATTCCGCCGGTGTCGATGTAATTGTTTCAAGCGAGCGTTAAATGTCACCTTAAAACTTTCGCTGAAATGATATTGCTTGCTCTAAATTGTGAGAAAGTTTGTAGCGTTCGGAATTGGAAGGTTTAAGAGCTAAAACAAAATTATCTATCTATATGAGTTAGTACTGGTAGGGTTAACATTTCGGTACATTTTTGGTAAATTACAGACATTACATTTTGATGACCCTGTAGCCTAGATGGTAGTGATTCTGCCTGCGAAGCGAGGGGTCCCGGGTTCGATTCCCGGCCGGGGCAGATATTTGTGTGACAGATAGATGTTTGTTCTCGGGTCATGGGTGTTAGTGATGTGTTATTTGTGTTGTTCATGCCACCCGCGACACAGGGAATCCTACTGCGTGGGTATGAGTGTGTTAGCATTTTGTTAGCGTTTACGTACTAGTTTGAGATTTAATTATGGTTAAATTTTACAAGATGTAAAAGTAAACGAATTTTAATTTTATGCTATAATATAAAGTTTGTGAAGTTCCCTATGTAAACTTTAGTATGCCAAATCTCAAATTCACTATAGAATTACTCTTAAACTAATATCAAAACTTACACTTTTAACGTATTACTTTAAAGATAAAAGCCAATACAAACATAACAGTTAAAAACAATTAAACCTGTTGCATGGATTCCGTTTAAAAACGACAATAAAAAAGAGCAAACTGCCCACAATCACACGATATTGCTTTTTTGGTGAAACAACGAAACAATCATGTTTGTCTAAAACAAACGCATATTGGCTCCGAAGCCACTCGTGTTTTAATTGGAAAATCTGGTGGTACAAATATCACGTGTACGAGTATAGGCGAAAGAAAAATTTTTAGAAAGCTCAAATATCAAATTTTGCAAATGTGGAAATTTGTTTTTTTTTTAATTTCATCTACACAAGTAAATATAATTGAAGTATCTGTATAAAATATTTAAAAAGCCGCTTTTTACTAAACGCATACTTATGTATACATGGTGCACATACCAAAATAACATTTTATTTTTATCTGTCTGTTTAATCTGGCTAATCTCTGAAACTGCTGAACCGATTTTGACGGGACTTTCACTGGCGGATAGCTGATGTAGTAAGGAGTAAGTTAGGCAACTTTTCACCTTCGTTTCGGCATAGGTTTATACTGATATTTTAACGTTGCTTAAAGCCCCCAATACTCTATCCCTATTTAGTACTTACGACATACGTAAGACTTAATTGGTTTCTCAGCAAACTTCAAGAAACTACTTAGCTACATAAACTCCTCAGTTTGAACTAGCACTATATTGGTAATCTTCACTCCAACACTCTGTTGACTTACCTACATCGTAGAACAACTCAAACTAAGCTAGCTTGAGTTCTTGAGCAGTTGTACTACGAGTAACTTAATCTTTATTAAGCAGATAGTTTATAAAAGCTAGACGATTTGATTCGTGGACGAAATTCGACCATGGCTTAATAATATGTTAAACTATAGAATAGACTCGTTCTATAGACTTGTCTGTGTAGCAAATTTAAACAAGTATTTAGTCAAAATTACGACCCCGTAGCCTAGTTGGTAGTGACCTTGTCTACGAAGCGAGGGGTCCCGGGTTCGATTCCCGGCTTGCAGATATTTATGTGACAGATAAATGTTTGTTCTCGGGTTATGGGTGTTAGTGGTGTGTTATTTGTGTTTTCAATGCCACCCGCCATACAGGGAATCCTAAGGGGTATGAGTGTTAGCGTTTATTTAGCGTTAATTATTACAAAAATTTCTGTTGGTCACGAACTAATAACATTTCCTAGCAGCAATTTAAGTGAACAATTGCTAAGCTACGTGCAGATGTTTGCTAATTGCGTTTAAGTTCGTTCATTATGCTTTACTTGCTAACCAGACGCCGTGTACTCTCGCTTTTAATGATTTATTCTACTTCGTTTATTAAATAGCGAAGTGAGAAATAAAATAACATTAAATTAAGACTTACAAATAACCCTCAACACATTTTATCATCAAAAGAAACTCAGGTCATCAATATACTTTTAATGCGCTCTTTTATTTTGAGACACCACTAGAGTATATTTGCAGACATTCGGTTATTCTTCCCCAATCTTACCTTTACAACTTTTAAACGGCTCAATAAATTTTCATCAAACATGTCTAAGAACACTTGCAAATAATGCTTTAATACCAAAAAAACTAAATTCAACTCAAACACGTGGTGTCACAATATAATGTTAAAATCCACGTCCAAATTTATTTTTCTCAGTTCCTATCTCGGGTCAAAGTGGAACAAACCTCAACCAAGCACGTCCACATAGCACGAGCGCGACAAATGAACGCTGACAAGCGACCTCAAACCTCAGGCCTCAAGCCTCAACCTGTGTCGATCGCTCAATGTAACGATAACGTGACTGTGTCGATACTTTCTCGATAGATATCGATCGATTAAGACCATGTTGAATAATCGACATAGTGCACGATTGGTTTTGTTAGTGAAATTTAGTGTATTTAATTGGACAATGGAATTTTGATCAGATACATTTTAGGTCAGGAGATTTATTTGAATAAAGGTAGAGCTGCAGTGCTTATGGATGGAGATGGATTTAAGTAAATAACACAACTTATATCTAGGTACTAATATCTTGAGATTAGATACTAATTATCACTTGCTACGGTAAAGGAAAACATCGTGAGGAAACCTACACATCTGAGAGTCCTCCTTAAAGTTCTCAAAGCCAGCGTGGTAGACTATCGCCTGTACCTTACTGTGAGAGGAGACCCGAGCCCAGCTGTGGGACTGTACTCTCAGTTACGGGTGCCATGGGGATAACACAAGAAGACTTCAGTCACTTAGACCGTAAATATAGAGACAGAAAAGAAAGATGATTATAAAAAGTCGGTAGAAGGATGGGTGAACACTTGCAGCAAAATTTGTTAAGCATTTCTGTGCTTAGAAGGACACGTTAAGCTATCGCTGACGACTGGTATCGTTAGATGAAAGTCGATAAGCCATGTAGACTTCGGGTGATCTAAAATTTCCAACATTTGTGTAGTCTAACCTTTCCGCCTATCTGCATTGGAGCAGCGTGGTGGAGTATGCTCTAGGCCTCCTCAGTTATGAGGAGAGACCCGTGCTTTAGTTAGCTTTATTGAGACAAATTTGTATTCAAACTCCAGTTCGATTTTACGCGGATTATTCCCATGCAATCAGAATTAGTACTGTAGATGTTGATAAGCAAATAGTTGGTGTATCGAATAGTACAGTGACATTTGCCGAGATTTATTACTCTTAAAGGTCAACCGGTCAAATAGCCTCTTTCAATAGTCAGATGAGTTATCGTGGCTGGTCGCGATAAACTTATGATGGCAATGGTAATTTCTACAAATACCTGAGTTGTAGACCATGACCTGACAATCTGATAAGATGTTTCACGTTCACACGAAACTTGGTTGTTCTTCAGAGGTTGACCTCAACCTATTATGGGTTTAGTCTTTTGTAATGTCTGCTTAACTGGGAAGGGAATTTAGAACTTTTTGAATGACATTTCAGATAGATAAGCCATACAGGTTATATGATTAAAAAGGCATACACATGGTAATGTCTAATTTAGTGTAGTCACATTTGCAAACTTAACACATCGTTTGAAATGTTATGGAGAACTCTCAAATGCACAGGTTTCTTTGCGATGCTTTTCTCCATCCAAGCAAGTGATAATTAGTTTCTAATACGCACATAACTTTTGGAATTAAAGGTGCTTGCCGGGTTTGAACTCAGGTACTCCCATTCGAGAGACCAACGTTCAAACTGCTAAGCTATCAACTGCTTATCTTTTAACAATATAAGTTAATTTGATGATACATTTAACTCTAGCAGCTAGACGTCCAGTAAACAAAATGTCTTAAGTCCATCCAAGACTCCTTGTTAAGCTATTATTTCCCCGACATGTAGGTACAATTGTACATGTCTTTACCTCTTCATTACGACACACAATTTGTTCTTATCGCGTCGTATTAAAGTTGAAAGTCGACTGTTTTGCCTGTCATAATGACTTGTATATCTGCAGGCAATAGGATTGGATTGCGTGAATGTAACAAAGACGAACCTATAGAGTGGTCTCTGGGAACTTATCCAGACGCGTGCAATAAGGAAACGATGATAGGGACATGTAAAAAACCCTTAAAGATATGCAAATAAGGTTGAAAATGGCTTGGAGAAGTGTATGAGATAATGAAATGCTTAAAAATGGAATAGGGAAATCGTTGTACGCCGCACGAAAATCGCTTCACCGTGGGATGTATTCACGGTAGCTTTAATAGGGCTCTCTGATTAGTACCTAGTTACTGTAGTTATATTGTATTGTATTTTTAGCATCATTTGCAATGGTATTGTTAAATCTAAATCTAATATAAAAGAATAATCAAAAACATAATAATAAAAATAAAAACCGGCCAAGTGCGAGTCCGACTCGCGCATGAAGGGTTCCGTATCATTATTTATATAAGATACTTACTTTCTTTTAAAACATTCAAGTTTCTACCTGTTTATTAAAATCGAGTAAAAATTGCTTAAAAATTACGTTTGTTCTATGAAGACCCCCTTTAATATATTTTTTTATTTTTAGTATTTGTTGTTTTAGCGGCAACGCAAATACATAATTTGTGAAAATTTCAGCTTTCTACCTATCACGGTTCCTGAGATACAGCCTGGTTACAGACAGACAAACAGCGGAGGCTTAGTAATAGATAGAAGTGACATAGGCTATAATTTTTTTAAACATCCC
>LGAG01001922.1:18631-70097 GCA_001278395.1 Lerema accius
CTCTTTTTGTTTTTCTAAGAATAACTTGTTATGCAGATAGATTCATAATTGATTTTGTAGTTACATCAACTCTTCTCATATTTTTTTCACTACCCATATTTTTTACAACAAAATCAATGATGTGTTACATACTAATAACCATTAGTATACCATGTCATACATAATTTATTTGTAGGAGAATGTACGAAGATGCAAATAATACTTGTTGCTTGATTCAATGAGTCAAGTTCCCATGAAACTAATGATATTGTAGATAGGTAATTTTTTAATTTAATTATGTTACGTCATTAATAAACAACTGAAAAAAGTTTCTCGCATTACATTGTATAAGTTCTTACTGTCTTTCAATGTAATTATGTCACCAAATTAATTGTATCAACAAAATAAAATTTTGATGAGTGGTATTTTTAAAAGTAAATGAAATTTTAATAAACAATGAAAAATTGTTAAATACTATTGAAATTATTGAATAGAAAAATATATTTTAATACTATTATTTATTTGTAACAATAATTATGCAAGATATAAGGCTTTTAATTTATTTCTTTATCGTTTATACGATACTTGTTTACCGTCTCATTCACAATCAAAACAAAAGACGATTATTTTGGTGTCTTCACACCAAACGCTTATATTATCCACTTCTTTTGTCCAAAAACATTGCATGAATCAAAATGATTACACGGGTCCCTTCATCCCATCTAACCGTTAGGAAACCAACAAACACACGATTCTAAACCTAAAATCTTACACAATAAGGACTTTTTACCTTCGTATTTCGGTTTTTATTAACAGGCGTGAAGATTCGCGTCAACTCGTCACAGAAGTTTCTCCCTCCGAATGCAAAGCCTATTATCATAGGCTTTAGGATTTGAACCGGGAAATGCACTAACAATATTTCTGACCACGACGACAGGACTCCAACTACGTTCTTCACGCCTTATGTGGCGTCCATTACTTTACACCGCGGATAATAATATAAATTCCTATGGGATTTTAAAATATAGGTACCCAAGGCACACTAAAGGCCTTTAAAAAATGTATGCAATTCATAGAGGAACTCTCAAACATTTTTGCTTCCACATAATAAAACGAAATGTAATACGTATACAAAACACCAAGTCACCATTTTTAAAATTTATAGCGCCATCTATTATCACAGTTTGAAACAATTTACTCACTTCATTTCAAATTTATTTTAGGTTTACCGTTTTTTTAAAACTACATTCATAACTAGACAAAATAGTACCACTAACTTGATAATAGATGTCGCTAGTAAGAAACTCCCATGCTGCCATCTAGTAGTCAAATAGAAACACTGTATAATGCATAGTGCCGCTTTTTCGTTTCATCGAGCCTCAAATCATAATGATACTAAAGAAATTTTCACCTTAAGAACTATTGCTAATAGCATCGGCATTGACAAGTTTCAATTTGATATGATTAACTATGGTCATTCACCCAAACTTATTTATTTACCCGACTGCTTCAGAAGTAGGGTAATGTTTGTGAGCGTATACATGTATGCAAGGATGTTTATTGGCATGCTCTACAGCCCAAAATGCTTAACGGATTTCAAGATATGAGAGAGGTTTTGTCTTTATTGAGTTAATAACACAGGCTGTATTTTTTTTCAAAGCCCCAAAAAAAATTGAGTAGGTACCTTTGTTAATGAGTTTTTTCATTTTTGTTAATTAATAACTTGTTTAAACTTAGTCACATTATATTAGAGCATGGTAGAGGAAACTGCATATTTTGCATCAAATACCAAAAGCATTATTGCTTCTAATCTAAATTATAATAGTGCCTGTCCACCAAAGCTATAGTTACATCACAGTCTATCACAGATCCGAACCAAATTGAATTTCATGTAGCCCAGAGGCTTAGCCTTGGTTATATTTGGTTTCTGTATTACCTACATAATTCCTATAACAAACAATTAGTTTAAGTGCATTAATATACATGATTTTAATCTGCAATATTCAAGTTTCTATTGGTGTATTGCTCGTCATATTTATTAAACAATTTCTAGCAACATGTTAATAACTAATAGATCGGCTATTCCCTTGTATTACAGTACCTACAAAGTCCAATTCTAATCCTATATCATCTAGTAGCCAAATAAAACATTGTATAATGCTTCCTATCTCATTTTATCCAACGTAATTATGTGTCTCTTTTTATTGTCGCTTTTTCGTTTTATCGACTTTCAAACAACGATGCTAAACTAGTTTTCACTTTAAAAATCGATCAAGCTATTTAGGAGGAGTACAACGACAAACAAACACACGTACCTTAAATTTGTATTAATTGCAATAAAGAGTAACTTTACATTTGTTATAGGTAATAATAAAATTTTCAATCGTAACAATTTACTTATCTGATCAAATCTACTTATCTACGATTCGAATCATATAACGTTTCTCATATAGTTACCAGGTATCATAAGACATGTTTGTTGAAAATTGAGATGTGTATTGTGTAGTATTCATAGATAGGTATGTTACTCCGTTCTACCATTACATTCCAACGGTAATAACTCACCTTCCATCCGACATAAGCGCTGGAAGTACAGCCAAATGATACGTTGCATCGAATACTTATTTCCGCGGTACTAGCACACTCGCAGTTAAGGGCAAACAAGAAAAACTTGTTTCAATACCAGCTATTTTTGTGCTAGAACAATGCATACATTTGCGAATCTTGCATCGCGCATTCCGCACGCAACGAATGTTTTTACCAGACTGCGTAACATGGGTAAAGTTTTTCGATCGTATATGTATTTGTATGTATGTGGATTTATTAGGTACGCGCTACAGAGCAAACGGCCCGACAGATTTTAACGTATAATATAATCGTTAGATTCATTCCTAATGTAATTACTTGACTATGTAAAGGGTAATGTTTTTCGTATGTATGTATGTATGTGTGTCCATTTCTTTGGTACGCTCTAGAGTCTAGAGCTTAAAGGGCTTGTCGGATTTCAACATAATAAAGTATCTATTGTGTAGTGTTTATATTAGGAGTGTGTGTGTATTAGTTTCTATTGTTAGAGTGAAATAGAGATTTTTTTAAATACCCCCATTTTTAACAGTCGATTTTTTCTTTTAATTATTTATTACCTACTAGTTTTCACCATTCCCTGTCACCTTTGAACATCATAACAAAAGTAATAGGACTTTAGGACTGTTAGTTGGTTAGTAGGTATGTCCTGTTAGTAATAGATGCTAATGAGAATATTAGCAGTTGTAAATTCTTTATTAAATCTAAAATATGTAACTATAATTTTTTATTAGTATCTACTATTAAAAACCAATTAAAATTCCCTCAACTTTTCAATTATAGAGTTAATTTTCTCTACATCTATGCGTATAAACTTCACAATTCTTTTATTAACAGCAAAAACTTTTTTTATTTATTAGTTTAATCTATAACTCACATGGAAAGAGCTAGACAATCTATCTATCTTTAAAAGGATAACACTATCTGTTGTTAATCTAAATAAGATGGACTACGATGGACGGAAATCAAATTGTTTTCTTCTTTTTTACCGGATAGCGTCAAGACTAGAATTCACTTTGCAGATGTTAGATCTTGATCTTATTAGTACTAAATAAATGCCTGTCAAGTGCGAGTCGGCCTACTTGTAATGGGATCCGTGGATTTCTTAAAAAAAAAAAACAAAAAAAATGCATATAAATACAGCCTATGTTTCTCTTACAATGGAGATGAAGTCAAGTCTTTTAAGTTGTAGAGCATGCCAAAAAATGGTCGTTCATACATACATACACTCCTAATACATTACCCTTCATTAGGTGCAATAAAATAAAACAATGTTAGTTGGCTGCAACGTTTAGATGTAGTAAAATTTAAAGTTGAGGGGGGCTCTGTTTGTCTGTGTTTGAAAGAGCATTACGCCACGCCACAACGACGGATTTGACAGAACAACGGATGAAATACATTAATAAACCTTAACTCACAGCGTCATTTAGGCTTTATTTTATTTAAATCAATCCGCTCTATCAAAAGTTATTACGATTTAAAGTTTGAATGGGACTTCACTAACTAACGTAACTGACAGACGTGGTCAGCCATATTGAAAACACATAAATCAGTAGTAGTAGTTACTTCTTTTAATCATTTTAGTCAACCACGGAAGAGATACATTCTTTGCTCTGTGTAGTCAACAGTCCTTTTAGGTACACCGAAGCGAAGCGAGGGCGGGTCCACGAGTAATAAATAAACCTACATTTTTAGGTTACATAATTTAGATTTCAATTTCCTCAGCGATCACTTATAATCGCTGAGTTTTCTGCGTAAACTAACCGTATTCGTGATGTAGACAAGAATTTCTTGTTTGTCTAGCGAAATATATTCATCACGGCATCTGTTCATTTGCAAGGCAATCTGGGTCTTGGTCCATTCAGAATTTAGCATCAGATAAAAACATGTGTCTGACGAGCTATTTAAACTGCGTCCTAATGGTTCCCTACATTTTCACTTTATATCGAATAGTTTTACTTACGATGGATTTTAAACTTTGTGCCCACTGCATAAGGTTTGTTTTAAAAAGTGAATGTTTAAAGCTGATGGAAACCGAGCAATTTCAGTGGAATAGCGATGGTTATTCAATTCCTAGATTATAATATCAATTAGTTTCTAATAGATTTTAAGAATTCCATGCTAAAGTTTTTATTCTGGCATCTGCAAGGAAGTGTATGAATGGTTTTAATCAAGTTTTCTTAAGATAAAGAACCGTAGCCAAGTTGGTAGTGACCCTGCCTGTGAAGCGAGGGGTCCCGGGTTCGATTCCCGGCCGGGGCAGATATTTATGTGACAGATAAATGTTTGTTCTCGGGTCAAGGGCGTTAGTGATGTGTTATTTGTGTTGTCCATACCACCCGCGACACTGGGAATACTACTGCGGGGGTATGAGTGTGTTAGCGTATTGTTTGTTACGGTTTTAAGTTTTATTATCCGACTGCACCAAACAGAGGGTAATGTTTTTCGAGCGTATGTATGTATGTTTGTATTTTTTGTATGCTCTACAGCCTAAATGGTTACACGGATTTCAACAAGTAAGGTGTCATTAGATTCGTCGCTATTGTGAAAGTGACATGGGCTAGGTATATATTTTTTATTTTAACCGCTAAAATGTAATCAGCAAAATTGGTTGCTTTTCTATTTATGATTAGTATTTATTAAATTTATATCACAAAAAGTTTATCAAAATAGGTTCAGCCGTTTAGGAAGAGTCCAGTGACAAACACACGTATGCTATGATTTTATATGTATGTATGTTAAGATGAAATACACGTGGTCTACAAACAATAGCTTATCAAGTTAAGTCAGTTGGACAATAACCATAATGCCTACACGTAAATTGAGTTAAGCATCCAATTTATGGACGACAACATTATTAACCCTGCAGTGGTCGCTTGGACTACATATGTAGTCCACTCATAAAAAATCAGTTATATTTTGTAAACCGTAATAGTTAGTTTCTTGTGACGCTAGGTACTTTCAAATGACTAATCGCAGGACGTACTCACTGCAGCGCGAGCGCCGGTAATGCGCGGAAGCACTTGTAGGAGTCTGCAAAGTTCCTGAACTACATACCTGGACCTAGACTACTAGTATGATCTCAATCATTACGAAAGCTGTGCTCATTTGTGCCAATTTCGAGAAGTATTTTTGTTTTTGTTTATTGTTATAAAAAAGAGTTTTTAACTAACTTTTTCTGATTTTATATAGTTAAACATACTGTTCTGATTATAATTTCATAAGTATAATAAATAAGATTTAAAAAAAACAAAAGTTGTATCAATTTTAAAATGGACTACGTATGTAGTCCGCGCGACTACTATTGTCTCGTTCAGATGCGCGACCACTGCAGGGTTAATGTCCATTATTAAATCTGGCATAAATTTTGTTACAGTCAATAATTTATCTAAATATTGTATCTATATTAATATGTAAAGAGTAAAATTTTGGAACGTTTTTAAGAAAATTAACGTATGAGTCAGAGATTTGGTATAGTTAATGTTTACATGGAGAAGTGTAGAAAGTTAAATTTTGAATACAATATGCGATTTGGAAATAGTTTTAATTAAGGTAATAACTAATAGCAATTACTAACGACCGTGACTTCGCCCGTGGAAGAGTAGTTAAAAAAATATTCGATTTATCGCAAAGGAATCTATAATCGGGATCAAATCTATGTTATAACGTATTCCTGGATGCAAACTATCTGTGTGCCAAGTTTCAGTTTAATCCGTTCAACTTTTAGAGCGTGAAGGACTTACAAACATCCAAATATCCAACATCTTTACAAACTTTCACATTTATAGTATTAGTAGGGCTTGGATAGAACCATATCCTAACTATTGCGTTTAATATACAGACACGTCACACAAACAGATGTCAGACAAAAAATCTGGTTGACAGACATCTTACAAATAATAGCAAACGATACATAATTATGGTCTAAAGACGTTTGATAGGATAAAAAGTACTCTAGATTACGGTCCTTCATATTACAATTATTTTCTAACCTCGGGTTATATTATTGCATTTTAATTAAGGATCCCTATTTTTTAGACAATATAATATAGTCTATATTACTAAGTAAAGATACAGCTTTCTAATGGTGGAAGAATTCTTGAAATCGGTCCAGTAGTTTTTGTGCGAAAACATTGTAAAAAATCATACAAAAACACAAATGTTTCGTCTTAATAATATTGAAATAGATTATTTTATTCTAGACATGTAATACTCGTATGTATACAGCGTTTTTTTCGTCGTGATTTAAAAAGTAAACAATCTAACAGTGTCTTTTTAATGTAATTATCGATTTAAAAATAAGACAGACACAAATTTAAAAAAATTAAAGAATAAACAATAATTTGATGTTAAAATAAATTTCTGTATACTTCTAAATATTTATTTTAATTGATGAAATAAATAGAAGTAGTGCCAAGATTGTTTACTTTTTAAATCACGACGAAAAAAACGAGGTAAGGTAAGGTGGGGTAAGACTAACACACGGGGCAAGACTAACACTGTCTATTATCTCGATACGATATGCACTTGAAGAAATGACATGTGTGTGTTTTAGCCGGGAACATTTACATTTGTTCTATCTTACAGACTAAAAGAATTTCGTATATAGGCTATACGTATCGAGATAATAGACGGTGTTAGTCTTGCCCCGTGTGTTAGTCTTACCCCACCTTCTACAAAATTATTTCACTCAGTATCTAAGCGTCATTGCATAAGACTAGAGGTTAAGAAGAGCAAGTTATTTACGTAATGCAATTGCACGAAAGCCTTACAAATCATAGAAACTAGAGCTATTTTGAAGTGGGGTTAATTGAATTACTCGCTTGCGCTAACAGGAAGGTAATGTTTGCAATCGTAATAATATGTATAGTATATAATAGTATATTCGAGTTCTGGTACATACCTACTTCAAATTTAAAAAAAGTTATGTGCGTATTAGATACTAATTATCACTTGCTTCGGTGAAAGAAAACATCGTAAGGAAACCTGCACATAGTTCTCCATAAAGTTGTCAAAGGTGTGTGAAGTCTGCCAATCCACACTTGTACTATGGTGGACTATGACCTGTACCCTTCACACTGAGAGGAGATATATTTTTTTGTTTTTTTTTTTAATTTTTCATGGACATATTAACAGTCAAATATAACCGATGGATTGTCGTGCCTACTAAGAAAGAAGGAAAGAAAGAAAATATAACATACAATCCAAGATTGTGTACCAGGGAATCATGAACAGGACAGATATATAATCTTAAAGACAACAGTATTAACGGTCAACTGCATGTCGAGTTTACAACTTAGTAGGGATGTTCGTAAGTAATAATCTATACTTCTATACGAATAATATAAAGCTGAAGAATTTGTTTATTTAACGCGCTTATCTCTAAGGACCTACTTGACCTATTTGAAAAATTATTTTAGTGTAAGATAGTCCATTTATCGAGGAAGGCTATGGGTTATATAACATTACACTAAGATGGGAGATGGGAGACGAGCAATAATCATAAATAATAAGATGAATAGAAAATCACAACCAATTACATTTTCACTGCAAATAAAATAGACAATTTATCAATGTGAACTTTCGATGATTTTATCGAAATTTTCTATCGATATTTCAACGTCGAGTCGGAACATCACTATTTCGGGTACACTTCATATTGCATGTCCAATACAGCGCCCACGGCGGATCTAAACACGAAACCTACAACATACTATCACTCCTCACATTGCAAAGAAAACTCAACCTTAATCCTATTACGCAAGTCCTATTTCAGCTTAACATAGTTTGTACTTACGTTACAAAATTTGTTAGATAGGGTTGTACAACAAAAATATAAAACAATTGCATAAAGTTCAAGAAATGGACGTCGTTCGTACATACCACGATTGTTAGTTGCGCTGACCCTATATAAAGACAATGGTTGCTATTTGTTAAGACAGCTTTCTAACTACCCACTGTTTCTTTTAAATACCTATCGATTTAAAGTGTATCCTTTATGTTAAAAAAATTCTTGCAAGTCATATAATATCGGTGTAACGTAACTTTATATATAATTATAATCGATAAAATTTTGGTTACCGTAATAAAAAAAAACTGAAATCCGTTGAACCGTTTAAACTGTAAAACTTGCTAAAGAAATTGACATACATACATGCATGCATACACAACGCTCAATATACGTTACTCTACTTGGGCAGTGGAATAAAAGTAAACAAAACACACACTACCATACTGCTTCGCCTCACGCCAGACGGCTGGCTTGACAGACAAATTACTTTGACATTGACATCGTTTATTGATGGAAATACTAAGGGTCGCATTTTGACCACAAATCAGAGACTAGCCTATTTTGTGATGATATTATAATACTAGAAATTAGGACATGTTTCATTCTATTCTAATTGTAATAGATTCGTAGTTTGTAGGGTAACTGGCGTTCAAATTGGATGCATAATTGGTTAAACTAGTTCCGCTATAAAGTTATGTCACTAACAGGGACTAAGCCTTGCTTACACTGAGCTAGTAGTTTAGTCCAGTAGTTAGTAGATTAGTAACTAAACTTATGCAAGTTTTATATTATTATTGTAATAGCAAGTAAACGTTCTGCTACAAATTTTGTTCTTATAGTGTAATTGATCCCGTGATTTTCCATATCAGATAATGCCGATTTTTAATTTTCGTACACAAACATACACTAGAATTTTATATTATTAAGATACGCTAAACAAGACCGAATTTACTATTTTTAGTTGTTTACAGTTGCTGCAAAAACGTCCTATTTATTTCATTACTTTGTAAGATATTTTCCCTTGCAAAATAATGTAAACTGGTGAACAAAGTATTCGGGCAGAGTGCGAAGAACTTTTGGCAATTACCAAGTTAGTGATTTAGTTACTAAACTACTCGCTACTCTATTAAAATAATTAGCATAATTTAAACGAGGCTTAACAGAAAGCTTTAGTTTCTGAAGCTATAAGGAGTGAAATGCGTTTCTACAATGGCGATGGAAATCTGTAGACGAAGTTTTATATTCAACTAGACGTCGCCCGCGGCTTCGCCCGCAGAAGAGTAGTTTAAAAAAATATGGGATTTATCCCAAGGGAACCTTTAATCGGGATAAAATGTATCCTATGTCCTATTCCCGGATGCAACCTATCTGTGTACCAAGTTTCAGCTTAATCCGTTCAACGGTTAGAGCGTGAAGGAGGGACAAACATCCAAATATCCAAACATCTTTACAAACTTTCACATTTATAATATTAGTAGGATATTCGTGGTTTTGAATTTCTATAATCATTTCAAAGTGAAACGCTCATAGCCCTTGCGTCGATCCTAAGTGATCGTGTAAGTTAATCAACTGCGGGCGGTCGGAAAGTGTATGGTGACTGCTAGTGGCCACTTCTAGAACGCTTCCGTACTTTAGAGGGCACGTTAAGACGTCGGTCCCGGTTGTTATCGTTAGATGACAGTCGTTAAACCATGTCGGAAGTCTTCGGGTAACATAAAATGGTATGACCTAGACCTTAGTTATGAGTGATCCGTGTTCAGTAGTCCTATTAAGTTATTAAATTAATAGGTACTATTTATATTATTTCATGATTATAAAGTTGAATGAATTGGCAAGAATGTCTAGTCTAGCATGGTTATTTTTAAGTTAGAAAATTTAAAGTAAAAGTTTCATTTTCTGTCTCTTTTTTTTAATTTAGACAATTTCTTACAAAAATAACATCGATTTCGCAAGCCCATAGCATAATAATATGCAGTACATCTACCTCATCCTCGAAGATAAATAAACAGACTGATACAGAAGACAGACGAACAGACGTACCTACGGAAGTTGAAATCAGTTGACTACAATTACCTATTAGTCTAAATTCTAAATAGTCACTAGTTCTTTAGTTACTTAGCTAACTAAAGAATCACTAACTAATTTGGTAATGTAATAGTATTTCTTTCTTTCTTTCTTTCTTTCTGCCAATGTGCTCTATTAGAATTCTTCCCACAATCGTGTTTCGTAGTTGCGTGACTATTCACATTTTGTACTCCTCCCAGCTATCCTAGTAAGATTAAACTAAACAAGGGACTTGTAGGTAGTTTAATTAAAAGATTGCTGGTTCATTTAGATTCATTTGTGCGAATAAATCGTGACACGGTTCCTTGTAACTTATAAAGGTAATGATACTTGAAGAGACCAGCGAAAATAAGCTAAACTATTAGAAATACTGAAACGGCGTCATAGTAAAAGTTGTCCATTATGATGAGCAATTGCTTAAGGTAAAAGAAAATTAAAGGTGAGAAGTACCTGATGTGAAAAACTAAGGATTCAATCAAATTATAAGAAACAAAATGTAATGCAGAATAACATCTACCCAGTCATTTAGTAGATGTATCTATTACGGGGCCTTAAAATTTTGTGGTTGGGTCATGTCATTAGATCTACGATGGGTTTCTCCGGTGATAAATTACTGACGGTCATAATATAAAATGCAGTAGAAAAGTCTATAATAATTTAAACTATTTATTACAAAACCGGGTAACGTCGTTCTGCAAAACTTTTTCTTATACTTAGTTTTCACGTCAGGTACGAAAAAAAATGGCCTAATTCGATAAACATTTTCAGAAACAACATGCGAAATAAAACTCGGGAGTAGGTAATAAGTATGTAAAAAAGAGTTACTCAAACTATGATACAATATGGAACAGAACAACGTCTCCCCGGTCTTTTAGTATAATCTAAATATTCTTATTTGAAATCGTACTTACAATAATTGTAAATGTTTCTCGAGAAATCAATATTTTTGTGGTCAATTTGAAAACCATTATATTGACATCGAGTGATTGAATAAATCGACAATCGACAAACTATCAAGTTTCAACAGCGGCTCAATTACACAATTGTGGCTTTAGGAATAACTCTGATTGATTCCGATTTGATTGTAAAGGTTACGTCAATCGGTGACTTGCAATATTTGAATGAGAAATACATGAAAAACTATAGACCTTTAGACCTATGCTTAATGTTCGATAAGAAATGTTTTTCTTGCCTTAAATGGTCAAATGATATAATATAAATGCAGTCTTCAAAACAAAAGAGTCAGGTCAATTTTTTCTACTATCTGTCGTACATCACCTAGCACGGACTGCCGAGCAATGTACCGGGAAATGTTATTAGTTTTCGAAGACTGACTTTATATATTTTTGGTCTGAGAAAATACTATAATGCACAACATATAACCTAGATCAATTACACAGTATTTTCAAACTAACAAAAATCTTAAAACTTCCTCATTTTAAAACACTAAAATGAAAGGACAAAATGACAAAATTTCTCAACGACACCAACGACAGATAACATTCAAAATCGTTATAGGAATGCAGCCAATGCAGGTGACGATTTTATGTCCATAAAATGAAACTAAAAACCTTTGAAAGCCTTAAATCTGTACATTTTGTCCCGGAGTGCTATTGCCGTGGCTTTTTATTGCAGGTTTAGATAAGCAGGGTCTGTGAAAGACTATAAACTTTATACTAAATGTGACAACGTTATAGGTTTAATGATTGAAGACTATTTATGGTATAAAGGCTATCCCTTGAATGTAAGTTATATAAGAATGAAGTAATCACTTAAGAGCAAAAGCATTGATAGCCTAGTAGTTTGAACGTTGGTCTCAAAGACGGGAGTTCCTGGGTTCAAACCCCAGCACTTACCTTTAATTTAAAAAGTTATAATGCATATTAGATACTAATTATTACTTGCTACCTTGAAACCTGCACACTTGAGAGTTTTCCATAAAGTTCTCAAAGGTGTGTGAAGTTTGCCAATCCGTATTTGGCCAGCATGGTGGACTATGGCCTGTAACCCTCATTAGGGGACTGTGGAAATTAGGGCTATTAGTGTAGGTTGGTTTTGGTAGTAAATATTTGTACCTAGACCTGTAAGTAATTACTTATCATTTGCCCTACTGAAAGTTAATATTATCTTTATTATTTATTACAGAAAATTAATGTTTTTATTATTTGTAAATAAGTCAGTCCCAAAATTTCAATATATTGCGTATGTAAGATATTTGAAGAGCTCTTACTACAAATACGATTGGCACTTCTGTACAAATTGTTTAAATATCTTGTTATACGAAGAACTATTCAGTGCTGTATTATTTTTTCTACATTAGTCACTTGACCTATAGTGTAGTGACTCTTATAAAGAAATAACATAGATGTCAATATAGTATTAGGTAAGATTTATATTGGTCTCGACGCATTAATAAACTACTACCGAGCACGGGTCTCTTCTCATAACTGAGGAGGCCTAGAGCATACTCCACCACGCTGCTCCAGTGCGGATTGGCGGAGGGGTTAGGGGCCAACCCAAGTATTAGAATTTTTTATGACACTCAAAAGCCAACGACATAGCTTAACGACTATTACCTATATGACAACCGGAACCGACGGCTTAACTTGCCAAAAGCCTTGCCAAAAGTTAAGCCATCGGTCCCGGTTATCATAATTAGGTGACAGTCGTTAAGTTATGTCGGAGGTTTATGTTTATGGGTGGCCCAAAAAACCTTGCGCAGTATTTAGCCAAGTAAATTACCAAGTAATTTCTCAAATTAGTTGGATGTTTGTAAGTCCTTCACGCTCTAACCGTTGAACGTATTAAGCTGAAACTTGGCACACTAATAGTTTGCCTCCAGGAATAGGACATAAGATAGCTTTATCCCGATTACAGGTTCCTTTCGGATGATTTAGACGTTTATATGTTTTTGGGTAAATCAGAAATAAACGGTTGAAGGCATTGGAATGTCACTTAGCACTTAAAAGAAACTTTATCCTGGATTATAAACATCATTCTGGAAATAGGTTCCCTTGGGATGAATCCAATTTTTTAAACTATATTCCGTAGGCGAAGATACGGGCGTTGTCTACTATTTAATAAAATTTATTCAAAGGCATTTAACTAAAATACAGCGCGCCTTTTATAATTTTTCGCAAGTCATTCAGTTGCCTCTTTTGTCTTCAAGAAATTGAAGAATTAAAGGAATACCGAAACCCATTTTAGGTCCGAGTGGAGGAGCATTCCAAAAGCGTATCATTTGTTCGTATCTTAATGGATTCTACGACCCTGGGTAAAAAAACTTTAACATTTAATGGGAGAATGGCGTTAAAAAGCTCACTAATTTTAGCGTTAAGTTTTATTTTATGTGCTGTTTTTGTTACTGACCGCGATATAAGAATTTAAACTTTTTTTATTACCCGAAAAAGTTCAAAAGGCTCTATAACGTTTTTCATAGTTTTACCTCTTTAAAAGTATGAGTAATATTATTAGGTAAAGAAGAGGACTTTAATATGACGTAACCAAATAATTGTTGACTTTAATGTTAAAAAAAAAACAGAATTTGAAAGATATTTTTTTTCATTAGGTTTTTAGGATTGCCCCTATATGACAGCAAATTTAAAGACGAATTCAGTTAAAAAAAAATCACAGAATATAAGTTATTTATTGGTATACATTCAACGTAACAGAAAAGTTTAATACGATAGCCCATAACACAAAAAATGTACACCAAAAAACTGGTTTCTAAAACGCGCGATCGGACAACGCATTATCGGAAACTAAGTTTTAAAATCCTATAAATATTTCAAAGTCAAATCTCACGTAAGGAAAATAAACATAAAAAGAGGAATCCCAAATCGTATCGGGATAATTTCAAAATGGTGGATGGAACGGGTTTTAAAGCGTTACAACGTTTTGTAGACCCATCTTTCTGTCTTCGGGTGTTAGATTTATGTCATCCGGTATAATATATAAATAATCGATTTATATTGAAGGCATGTAATGTAATGGGAAATGACCTTTATGCGTTAAACTAGCTTCTACCCGCGGCATCGTGTATTGTTATTTTTATAAAAAGAATGCATAAACCCATAAAAAGAATAGACGGAGCGGTCGTATACAATTGCGACTATAAAGTGACGAACAAAAATATGTCACTCGCTCACCAAGCGGCCGGCTTCATATGTTCGAGTGGCTCCATATTTACGTTCGTCACTTTTAGGCTGGTTCCGACTATTCTTTTTTATGGGTCTGTGAAAGAATGATAGAAAAAATGCAGTATCGATTTCAATTGGGACAAAGAATTATTTACAAAGTTACTTACTAAAAAGTTTTAACTTGAGATAACTGAATTTAATTAGACGTAAAAAGACGTAATTAACCTCCACCCAACGCATCATTTCATGAATTATAAAAGACGTGTCAACAGTTGTCATTAAAATAAATAACACGTCATCGACTAATTGCATGATGTCAATGCATCTATGAATTTATTGAATAAACATGACATTTTGACGGGACAGTGATATTTTCTATTCATTTTATACCTCTTTATTATTGAGCGTTTGATAAAATGTGTAATGCATGACACGTGTTTGAGAGCTATACGAAATTTAGCGTCTACATACTATGCAGTCAATGTTAAAAAGGTTTTAGAAATTAGGCGATAAAAATAGTGATTGTTGTAAAATGTACGGGAAATTAAAATTAATGTAACGAATACTACAAGTAACGAAAACTTAAGTGAATTTTTTGTGCTAAGAAAATTTATTAGTACAAAAGGTATGAGATATAAAAAAGGGCATAAGTTTATTACATACTTATTTAATAAGTTCAGCTTAAACTTTATCACATCTTTCCGAATATCAAACGTGATATTTAATCCTACTAATATTATAAATGTGAAAGTTTGTAAAGATGTTTGGATGTTTGTCCCTTCTTCACGCTCTAACCGTTGAACGGATCAAGCTGAAACTTGGCACACAGATAGTTTGCATCCAGGAATAGGACATAGGATAGATTTTATCCCGATTATAGGTTCCCGTGGGATAAAATCAATATTTTGTTTATCGACTTTTCCGCGGGAAGAGCCGCGGGCATCGTGTAGTCTTCTATACATTCAAGTAAATAAAATTGGAGTGTCTGTTTATAACAAAAATAAATGCTTTTTACTAAATACATACATGTATACACGGTACATAAACAAAAAAAAAACATTCTTTACAATGTTTGTCTATTTGTCTGTTTGCTCCGACTAATCTCTGAAACGACTGTACTGATTTTGAGGAGATTTTCACTGGCAGATAGCTGATGTGATAACGAGTAACTTAGGTTACTTTTTACTTTTACTTTCATTTTGGCATAAGTTACCCGAAGCGAAGCGAAGGCAGGGCTACTAGTAACAAATAAATCACAAGAAGACTTACATCATTCATCATTTGATAATTAATTTCCTTCTTCCTCGCCTACGGCTATTCCAATATTTCACAAAGAATCCCATTTTAGTGAAGTCCTTAGTTCTTGTTCTTTCATATTAGTGCGGTAACATAACTCGTGGGATCGACCGACCTATAGTTAGGGTTGCCCGATTAAATATGCTAGAAGACACGGTCTCCGGTCGAAATTTGACCAAAACTAATTATGTTTAACAATAGATTAAGGAGTTTGTTATATCTAGCTAAAAGACGTCAATGTTAGCGTCAACTGTCTCTCTCTTGAAGTGATTCTTGACGTGTGCTGTCTGTAAGTGAAACGTGTGATTGTGCAAGTTTTGCTCGTGTTTCGTGGAAGTGTCTTGTTTAAACAGACGAAAGGACAACGAAGTAATGTTATGAATGTTTCGTTTTTTGCTTCTCACATACAGAACCATTATAAAATCTATTGGTCAGAATTGACGGAAAAAAAATTGTCTGTCACTTTTTTATGATATTAAAATGTAATTTTATTCGAAGCTTTATTTTATAACGGGCTCTTGTTGCCTTTTATGATACCCTGGTCTGTGGAACAAACATATTGGTACAATCTGTAGTAGAGTAGATACAGTGTGGTGTTATACGATTATAAGGACCAGTATTTTTGCCACTCATGAGGCAACCCTATTGACGCGGCGTGGGGAGAAACGAAAAGAAAAAAATATGCGCACGAGCACGCAAATGAAATCGAAATAGCCCAACTCAGGCAAGTTCCCCGAATGAGATACGACACTTGTTCTCAAAGTTGAGTTTATCGTCATCTCATTAATTCCAAATTTGAAACTCAGCTATGTTACAAATATTTAAAGTATTTTAAGTACAAATGGGGTGTATAGATACTAATAATACAACTGCCCTTTTTTAACTTTTGACTTTTAATTATGTAGAGATCTTGTTATGTATATAAAAACAAAAACATTTTTTTTTTCAGATTAACTGTCTGCTTGTCTGTCTGTCTTATCATGTCGTACTCGTTTAAAGTGTCCAGAATTCGAATCCCAAAGCGCACGAAAGAAGGATGAATTCTCTGTAAAACGGGTACAAATTTTTTAGATAATCAGATTCTGAATTCTATAAGCCTGACGCAGACGTCCGGAATTTTTCAGATTCTGAAGTAACACTGACAGTAGGGGAGAGCGGGGTAGAATGATCCAGGGATAAGTTGTGACGCAAACATTTCTAAAATAGAAAAAGACTTACCCCTGGCTCTTTCCACCCCGCACTCCCAACAAAAAATTCACAATCAGAAAAATTCCTGAAGGGTGCGCCCGCTTCCATAGTTTGAGAATCACTGAGATTCGGCATTTCGATTAACTATTGTCGGGCAAAGACCGCGAAGACGCGGCGGATTCTTTTGATATTTATTTATCTAAATCTTTGTCACAAAAACTTCTGTAAATGGAGATTTAATGCAAATAACTCAACGTTTTTTGGCAGACAGCCTTCAACTGTCATACGAAATTCGAAGTAAACTGACTGGTTGGCGTTCAATGATGTAAATTGTTCTTTTATCACAGTTGAATGGGTTCAGAGATTTATCTTAAAACTTTATATTTAAAGTCTTTGCGTATATGTGTTTGTCACCGAACTACTCCTAAACGGCTGGACCAATTTCAGAAACAATTTTGTGAGGTATTTTAGAGGGATCTAGTATGGTTTTCAACTACTATTAGACCGGGAAGCTACCGGGTGCTGATGTCGAGATACTTCAAGGGACCAGTCAAACTATAAGAGTTATTGAAACGCCGTCATAGCAAAAATTATCCTATGCGATGGTAACAACCAGGATCGAAGGTTTAATGCCCTCTGAAGCACGGAAACGCTTAAGTTTTCTTATCAATATTGATCGACCATTTGACGACCCCTTAGCCTAGTTGTTAGTGACCCTGCCTGCGAAGCGAGAGGTCCTGGGTTCGATTCCCGGCCGGGGCAGATATTTATGTGACAGATAAATGTTTGTTATCTAATCATGGGTGTTAGTGATGTGTTATTTGTGTTGTCCATGCCACCCGCGACACAGGGCATCCTACTGCGGAGGTATGAGTGTGTTAGCGTTTATTATTATCAACAACTTTTCAACCAACAATAAAATATAATTCCTAAATATTGTTGATACAATACACATTTTCACAATCGTTGATGAAGTCAGGGAATTCCATATTAACTCCCCTTTTTATTGCCCTATGGACGCCATAGTTTAGCTTCTAAGGAAGGGTCGTCTTAACGAAATAAACTTGCATCCAGTATTAACGAGGCTAATAAGTAACTATAATATCATGTTATAAAACCTCTTGTAACCTATCCTAAGTTTTAGGCTAGAAATTTCCACTAATCAATACATATAAGACATTAGATAACTTGTTTTTAACTAATAACTTATATTTAAGTTTTCTTTAAACCAGCCGAAACTTTTTAAATTATAGTCATTGGCTTTTGAAGTAGTGAACTATAAAAACTATGAAAATTGAAACAACTCATACCTAATTAGATACGTATATTATTAGCACATTTATTCATAAATAGTAAGAAACAAAAGTAATATAAAATTTTCAATCTAATTTTACTCAGTAAAACATAACGATGAATGAATAACACTGTTCTTAAGAGCTACATAAATAAAATGTTTTAAATAACACTTAATATAGCTTTATAGCTTAATATATTCAACAGCTTGATAAGGATAACAGTCTTTATACAAAAAACTAGTAAGGAACGAAAGAAGCTAATTATACAGTACGGTGGCATACTGAACGCCCTAACTTCATCACGCGATCGCAACGCATTCGTGAAAAAAAAAACTTGGTAAGGCTTCCATTGTTTGTGGTTATTTCTACAGACTATTAAAAGAAAAACAAAAGACGCGATTGCAAATAAAAAACTTATGGTAAACCTACTCTCATAAAGGTGGCGAATATAATGGCACCGCATAATGTTGAATTCATCAAGCCTTTTGAGATGTAGAGCCTACCAAAAAATAGACATACAAACATACATATAGGTACATACATACATTTGAAAAACATTATCCTCCATCTAGCTCAGTTGGGTAACAAAAAGAATTAATATCCCCAAATTGTTATTATACGAGATGTTTCATTAGTAGTAGAGTTTTATTGCAAACTTTTCGAGTTAAGTTTCAATACTATTCTATTTTTTAAACTTCGACCCAAAAAGTAGGTGTTATAAGTTTGACGAGTCTGTGTGTCTGTCTGTATGTGGCATCGTAGCTCCCGAACGGACGAAGCGATTTCAATTATTATTTTTTTGTATTAAAGATGACTTATATGCGAGTGTTCTTAGCCAAGTTTGATGAAAATCGATTGAGCCGTTTAAAAGTTGTAGGGTGTGAAAGTGGGGAAGAATAACCGAGTGTCTGCATATACTTTAGTGGGGTTTCAATATAAAAAAGCGCACTGAAAGAGAATATTGACGATTTAATCGAGTTTTTTTAGCTTCGTTTGATGATAAAATGTGTGGGGGTTTTTTTAAATTTTTCATTTAATATTATTGCCAGTAAAATTCGCACTGACTTTAAATATCACATCTAAAACTAACAGAATCCTGATGATACAGTACCTTGAAGTTTCTAGAACCGATCTCCGCATTTCATTCAAAGTTCAACCTCATCGGGACACAACTTTTATTTAACTTTTAAATGGAGTTTGTAACTGTGTATTTCGCCATTTTGTAACTTAGAACTTTGCTAGGATGTTACTAAGTACATGCTATTTTTTTTATTTAGCATGGAATATCACGTATATTTTATCTTGTAACGGAAATCACACATTTTAATATTATTCTCACTTTTACATTTGTGTTTTTATGTAAGTGATTTTGTCATTTTGATTATCATAGATTTATGCTTGAATGTTCCTAAAAACTAAAACTACGTTGAAACTTCTATCCCTAAGGAAATAAATTTGGAATAAACGTTCTTATGAAAGTTCGTGAGTTTTAAAGTTACAGCGATAAGAAGTAGTTAGCCTTGAAGTTTAATATCTATTAAAAAGGTCCTATTCGCACAATATTTATAGAGATTGCCATAACAAAGAATTATTTACTACCATACAAACTTTTATAAGATTGTGCTATAAAATAAGGGTAAATTATTACGTCATAATACACCAAGTTTATGTCCCATCTTAGCTCAGCAAAGCCTAACTTAGCAAAATACATTTAAGAAATGAATCCCTTACAAAACTATTGTATAAAATCATCGCGCTAAAGCGAAATTTATTCAAGATTCAAAACATTTCCTTATGAAAACTCGTTGTGTGGCTAGCTTTATAGTTTAGTACAGTGTTGCTCAAAGTTTATTAGGAAACTATGTGTTAAAACGACGGAAGACCCTGTGTCTGTCTATGTCTTAAAACGTAAAAAAATTACAAATTCGATACTTTTGCTATTCATATTAGAAGCAGAAGTATTCCAAGACAAACATTTTAGTAGTTAATTAAAGTTCTGTTAATTATTTTATTGACGCGAAAAATCATCATTTTTAAATCACTGCACGCTCATATTCACACTAAGATTCCCTTTGTCATAATTGCTATAACCAATCAACATAAAAATTTACTGAAATAAGAATTTAAAAGTCATCATTAAAAATTTTGCCTCATCGGAAATCGAACCTAGGACTTTTTAAACGGCAATCTGGTAACCATCGCCCCATACGAGTCAAATTGCAATGTATAATAATTTATTTTATTTTTTTAACCTCCCATCTAAGATTGTTTGTATTTTACTACAAAATGGAGAGTGCCAATTCTTTTTGTGATTATATTTAAAACCTACCTAATATTATCTATAGTTTGGGAACTACTTGTTAGTCTACAGTATCACAGAGTAGACACAATGCAAGCCGCTCAGACATAGGCATAATCCCACCAACACAAAAAGTTTTAAATCCATTTGTGCAATATGTGATATCTTTCATTAGAACTTAGCAACATTTAAAATTTCTTACACTTACATTCTTACACACATAATATTTACTTCAAAAAAATATTTTATGTAGAAAAAGCAATTGTATTTAGAACTTACTTCATTTAAAAGTAATTTGAATAATACAAAACAGTTAAAGTTAGTAAAGGAAAATGAAAGAAAAGATTGCTAAGTTGTATTGAAAGGCACGTTGGACGGGACGAAGTTTTTACGTATGCTTCGTATAGTCCAGCGGCTTGATTCTACAGTAGCCCCTTACACTAGAGCAGTATGAGGCCGATCGTCTAGCGGCCGCGTCGCGTTCGTATCGTTAATCGGCGCGCGCAGTTGATATAAACAAACTTTAGCCAACTTAGCTAACTTTAGCCAACTTAAGACAGCTTTAGCTAACTTTAGCCAACTTTAGCGTGGTGTGTGAATGTTACAGACAGTGAAACGTGTGGTGTTTGTTAAATAACTGGTACGGGAGTGTTGGAGTTGTTTTTGTTTTGCATTGCGTGATACGTAAGTACCTATGTGATTGCTTTTTGAGTGTTAATCTTAGATTGTAGATTGTTTTTACTAGGTATCTAGATAGATAGATAGATAATAAGATTGGGAAAGGCCCTTATTTTTAAATCAGATACAATTCGCGTTGATAAGTCACGAAGTTTTGCCATAAAAGGTGATTTAATCTTTAAGGCGAGAATTAATAAATTCGATTAAAAATTTTTTAGTACGTACGGTAAGCTTATTTCTTTATGAGTTTTTATTAAAAGAAGATTTTTTTTGGTAATTTAATACTAAAATAAATAAATACTAAACCTACGTTACACTAGGGATGTAAATAATAGTGTTTTAAGACCAATAAAACTATAAAAATGCTACAAAACGAAATGCTAATAGTAAAAATTCTTTATCTTATAAATGTTAGTGGTGTATAGTAGAAATTTCAAAAAGATGGGTCAGAGATACGACCACTAATTGTTTATATTCCTAACTGTGTGTGATTATCATTACTATATAGATGTATAATATTATGTATAATATCTATACTCTTTACTAATAATATAAAGCTGAAGAGTTTGTTTGAACACGCTAATCTCAGGAACTACTGGACCGATTTGAAAAATTCTTTTAGTGTAAGAAAGTCCATTTATCGAGGAAGGCTACAGGCTATATAACATCACGGTAAGATGAACAGGAGAGGAGTAACAATAAAAAATATTGCAAAAACGGGAAAATTACGCGTGTGGAGCCCCGGACGATTGCTAGTTGTTTATATTCCTAACTGTATTTGTGATATTATTAATACTATTATTATTATGTAAACATAACTATGTGTGTGCGATACAGAGTATTTAGTTTAGTGTATTGTATTCTATTGTATTACTAGGTACATTTATTAAAGCGACTACAAGACGTTTAATCTTGCATCTCTTTTACACTTTAACAAAATCCAAATTCGAGAGAGATGGAAATAGAAAGACTGTCATTTCAGTCACAATCTATATGATGGTGTTAATATAGTTGCCTCAGTGGGAATATAACATGAGAAACTTAATGTTGGCTTAAGATTTATTTAATGTATCATGTTTGCTGAAATAAAATTTACAGTTACATACATACTAATATAGGCTTTTAAAATGCGTTCAAAATCAAAATACTTTTAAATCAAATTAATATTATGTATTTAAATTATACATTTTGGCATGGCATCAATTAAGAAAAAATATCTGGTAATTTTTTTTTTAATTAATATGTAGGTATTATAAATATAGTCACATGGAAGAATGACAAACGTCGATACAAAATGTAGGTATTCTTTTGACATTTCTTTAGATAATAACGCATTTTTTTTTAAGTTTAAAAATTGTTTAAAAAACTTTTTTAAAAAATTTGGAAGATTTTTACCTAAGAACAATATCAAATTATGTCCAAATAAATAATTTTAACAAGTGATTTTTATGTGGCTATAAAAAAAGTATACATTCTAAGAACCTCTAAACAATATTTATGTTGAAGTTTACTGCTTCAATATTAAATAAAGCCCATTTTGAATAGCCAAGTACGCTAGTATTACGGCCGAATAGATGGCGATCATGTATAGGAGCAGTATCTTAACGATTCATCGCCAATATTATCTTTTACAATACTGTCGCTTCGCGCTAGTCGCAAAATCGCATAATGCACAGCATTATGGTGAATCTACCTTTATACAAATACTAGCAATCGCCCGCGTCTCCACTCGTGTTATTTTCCCGTTTTCGCAATATTTTTTATTGCTGCTCCTCTCCTATTCATCTTAGCGTGATGTTATATAGCCTACAGTCTTCCTTGACAAATGGACTATCATACACTAAAAGATTTTTTCAAATCGGTCCAGTTTCTGAGCCGTTTCAGTTCAGCTTTATATTATTAGATAAGTAATTTATAAATATGAATGCATGATCTGTATGTCGTAGTGGTTACTATGTCAGTTCGCCTGTTAACTGAGTCCTGGGTTAGATTTCTAATAAGGCAGAAATTTTAATGATGTATGTAAGTTTTTATTCTAACTCTGTGTGTACTTTTTATATAAGTATTGTCTATGGTACCTACTATACAGGGAATCTTAGCAATACGCTTATTGTTAATACAACTATTTTTAGTAATCAAAGCTATGCGTATATCTGATCACAAGATCATCTGATTTCTATATTTAGGCAAATTAGAATATTGTTAAATTCTAATGCCTATTTTTAGGCACATTAAATATTGCTAATTCTATTGAAAGAGTATTATGTAGAATGTATTATAACTATCTATAGTAGTGCAAGCTTTGCGCATGCGCACGCGTTGAACTTTATAGTAGAGGCTAGTTCGTCGCTTGCGCAAGAGTTTCAATAGAGTATGCGCGTATTATCATTCTGATTCTAAGATCTGTATTGTTTATTTATAATAACTTATAGTCAAAATTACGATCTTACTAGATATTAAATAAATTAGTCATTTATTTTATCTAAGTAACTAACAGCTTACTTAACGAACTTCAAATATTTACTAATGAATAACTTTATAAAATTAAAATAAAATACATAATTAAAATTAAAAATCCTATTAGTTCGATAGACGATACCTATCATATTATCGGCTTTATGTTACAAATACATCATACTTAAGCCTAAGTAAGCTAGTGTCAGCCCGGAGGAAAAAATTCGGAGGATAAAACTAATTAAAAAAAGTTAAACCCTAAACAAACCTCATTAAAAACTAATAATAATAACTAACAAAATAGTAACCAAACTTAATTCCTTACTAAGTCGTGAGGCGAAACTATAAGAAGATATACGCCACGAATATCGTCTTATTAGAGAAAAGTTATGGCTTACGTAAACGGTCAATTACAATAGGAATGGTTTCCTAACTTAGCAGTTATGCTAAACTTGGTGCGGTGTTCTTTAATGATATCCAGATCAAATGGCTGGGGAAATAGGATAGAATGGTTGGATGCTTTATATGGATTTCAGTATCTACACAAAGGTTCCTGGGTTTGGCGTAAAAATTGGATGGTTTCTGTTGGTGTGTGAAGGGTTAATTTGTGGCTGTTTGAGAATTATGTAGATAGGTATGTGAGTTTGAAATTTTTGTAATGTGGCTTGGTTAATGTTGATTTGGAAAAGTATAGAAAGACAAATTTTGTTTAAAGTTGGTGTTAAAATACATTTAAATTTGTTTGTCTTATAAGCAAACGTATAAGAAAAAACTTACTTATTTTGGATTTTTTTTTTGTTTACATGGTATGTATTTAAAACTATTGGAAAAAATATAAGTTTTACAACACATGAAATGTCATTCGAACGAAACCTCAGAAAAATAAAATAATATAACTATACCTAAATTCTCTTAAAACAATTTTTTTTTTACAATTATTAGAAAAAAAATCCACACGTAAAAATTTATTACCATAATTATAATAGCTTGATAAATGATTAAAACGAACTTTTAATACCATATAATACTGATAATAACAAATAAGGAAAAACTATAAATTCTAATTAAAATTCTATCACCAGCGTCCTATTATTTATAACCTATAATAGCTATTTAAAAGTCATATGTATTCAATAACCACAAAAGTTCAGTAATAAATCTCACCTCGGAATAAATCAGTTTATCAGTTGTTCTCAAACTTTTTTCATATTGACTTATTTCGACATTTTAGTGATAACGGTGACTCCAATACCTTTCTGATTTCGGGAATATTTATTACAAACTTTTATTTAGTTTCACCTATCCCAGTGTCCGATTGAGCTAAAATTTTACACAAACTGGTCCATTCCTGATGACAATGCATGGTTTTTATAAGCATGATGACTGTGTTACTGCTACCAGGATTGGCTCCAGACAATTGAACTACTCAACGGTTAACAGTAGGGAAGCCATTTTCAGTTCTACACTAAATCACACTTCGTGGGCTCCCAATTGCATATTGTGAACCCCCATTCTGTGTCACCCCAACGAAGACTCTCCATTCCATTTATACCCCTAGGAGTCCATTTGAACCACTTTGGGGATCAGTAAGTTAAATAGTTATAAATTTTGTAATTTTCTTAAGTCATTGCATCCAAAGCGTTTCATTAAATCGGGCATTGGACTATAGAGGTCGCTAAGGTCAATATAATGACATCAAATATGAAAAAACGGTCAAGTGTGAGAGGGACCACATTTAGTAGGGTTCCGTAGTTGTTGAAAAAGGTTAAGTCATCTTCAAAACAGTTAACTACAGAGTATGAAGGACTATAATTACTTTTGACATGTGATTTATACTTTTGTATGTTATTTTATATTTGTTTTATCTGTGAATTATAGTTTCCAAGTTATACTTTTTTAAGTTTCTTAAACAGTTTTTGGCTCTAATTGATTTCTTGTTTTTTTTTTATCTTTTAACAATTACGTGTTAGTACGTCAATATATAAATTACATTTACATCCTTACCTTAATTAGTTAATTATTAATTTATCAGAGTTGAGAACCTTAATACAAAACAAAAAAAAGCTCCTATCAAATCACTTTGTCAGCATGATAAATCCGCAAATGGTTCTAAAATACAATTTATCTACTACTAACTACTACTAATACTAGTAAGTATTTCAACTAAATCGCCAATAAAGAGGGTTCTTAATTACCTACGAAACCCTTAAAATCGAAAAAGTTCCACAACTCATTATGCAATCGCGTCGGTATTCCTTTGTTTGTCGGTTTCAACTTCAAAGAATATCGGCGTTCATTCAAATTTACTAAGAAAATATTAACGTGCCTGTAACCTTTCGAAAACTTAGTTCGACAAAGTATTAACCCATTGTTGCTATAGTTTGCGGCTAAGTTGTTAGATGTTAAAAAGTTTTATTATTAGTTTGATTAGCGGGTATTTTTTATGGTAGAAGAGTAGTTAACGAGCTTGCAGTTCCACCATCTACCTTCCATAGACGTTGACAAACTAATAGGACTATAGGACTGTTAGATGGTTAGTAGCTCCTGTTAGTGATAGGTGTTAATGACAATATTAGTAGATGTTCATTCTTTAGTAAAGAGAGCGCGGAAGTTAAAAAAAAATCGGAGAAAAAAAAATCAATTCCAAAGGTCATTGGGCATCTTAGTATGGAAAAAATACCCACGGCGGACACAAACGAAACCTAGCAGAATATATTCATATATGGCTCCTATTTACTATAAATTAGTCCCATTATTGTGAACCACGGGAATCTCGAGAAATTCAAGTGTATGTGTGTACATAATATGTACACATATTACACGATTACTCCGGAATTTGTAGACGGATTTTAAGGATTCTTTTTGTGTTAGAAAGGATATATTCCAATAGTGATCCCATGATAATACCACTAGATTCTGATGATGGCATCTTAGGGTAATCGAGAGAAACTTCCAAAAATTGTAGGGGCGGCTAGCGTGTTTATGAATTTTTCTATTAAGTATTTTTAAGTACTACAATAACGCAAAGATCTGGGAGTCGATCGGATGATGCAGCCGAAAGAAAGTCAAGGGAACTCCTCAACGATTTACACATGAAAGCTTTAATAATGCCCATGTACTTGACATAATCAACTTATGTAAATAGGGATTAGAAAGAAGGTCTGAAATGGATTTTGAAAATAATAAATTAACGATGACGACTACAATTGTATTCAGATGGGCTTTGGTATCTTAGAGCTTAAGACGTGTTTTTATTGAACCGTAACTTTCGAGATTCGATCCCTACTATTAAAGAACGTGGATATCTAATCCTAATCATGCCTGCGAATTTAGCAAAGCATCTTTCAGTAGATCACAAATAAATCAGAGTTTTAGTGACAGATGAGTTCTAAAGTTTTTGATACTTTTGGCGAATAGTTCTGGCTTTTAAAAAATGAAAAGTGTTCATAATGATCTTCTACGTTTACACATCGCAGCCGAGCAATTAGCAGCAAATCAAAAAATAATGTTAGTTCGTATAAACGTTTCTCATCGACAACGCATGCATCAATTTCAAATAATATCAGTTCCTAGTGCACACAGCATAGGTCTACGGTTCCTGATACGTTTCAGAAATAGTTCAGGCCTATTAACCCTAAAAAAGTCCATTTTATTATTCATGATTAGCTAGCTTCTGCAGCAAAAACTAGAGTAGCAAATCCAAAAAAAATTGAGTTCCCGTCGCGTGCTGGTGAGTTTTTGAGTTCCTGATACTTTTTAGAAATAGTTAAGGCCTATTAACCCTAAAAAAGTCAATTATAGTATTCATGATTACCTAGCTTCTGTAGCAAAAACTAGAGCAGCAAATATAACAAAAATACAATATCCGCCCCGTCTATGTGGGTTCTACAGTTCTTGATACTTTTCAGATATAATTCAGACCAATTATCCCTAAAAATTCCATTTTTGTTTTTTTTTTTAAAATGATCCTGTACATTTTTCTCCATGGATTTTTAATGAAATATTTATATGCAATGAAAGGTCATATTATTTCCTTTAATTTAAGACTATTTTAGTTAATGTCCGCCACTGTTTGCAAAGCGGGTCAGATATGCCCAATTACCTTTCCAATATCATCAAAACTTATGTATCGTTATTTAAAACAATTATAAATCCCTTTTACCTATCAACTATTATATTACAGGTTAACAAGCAAAAAAATAACTTAACCCTAAACCACGCATTGGTTTTCACGTCAATTTCAATAACATAAAATCGGACACAAATCAGTGGTCAGCGGAATTTCTTTAATGACTCACATTCACTAACGATTTTACGTCAACGTAACAATCGGCCATGAATAATGGAGAACACGTATAGAACTGCGACCTAAATCTCTAGTCAGCGATACAATTAGTTCGCCTCCTTTTGACCACAGGGCAATGTTCTAACGATTTATAATCGCCAAAAATCGGACCGACTGTGGCTTGCCTTATTGATGTTAGACACGTGAGGAATAACACTAAGGAATAATATAACGTTTCTATTTTTTTTTCTATTTATATATTTTTTTTCGTTGTGTATATGTTATTTGTACATTTTATTCCTTGCTACTGACGGAATAAATATGTCTTCTTTCTTTCTTTTTTTCATACTCTTCCACGTCCAATAACGTTATTGACTGTTTAAAAAAAATATATATATTTATTAGTTTGAGGAGAGTTTTATTAAACTTGTAAAAAACTTTGCTAAATGCGTGTCAAGCCCAATCTAGGGTTAAGTAGTTATGTTAATTACTTAATTTTTTAAACACACCTATTCCTCATAGTTTTCCATTTAATTTCTTAAAAAAAAAGAAATGAAAATATGGTATCCAAAGAATGTGGTTAACTTTCCAGCATGATAAATATGTTACCTGTAACAAATTATAACTTTAGTGTGACTTATTTTTGAGCTCGGCCAAAGACAGACAGACAAACGGATCTGTCCGTTTGTAGACATAGGGATAGCCGTCTAAGAACCGTATAGTAAGTAAGTGATAAAAACTACATTTTATATACCTCTATAGATTCGAGTATCCTTTCTATACAGTTGATTTTCTCTCAATATCTCTCCGTATATATTTAGACCGGCACAAAAGCCCAACGCGTTGATTATGTAACTGCAAAAACCAGATTCCGTGAAACCGGAATGAAATAAATTATCGGACGGAATACGGTATTAATTTTGGTATTTATAACCCTTTCTTACTGATTATTGTACTAGTATGATAATGAGACATATTGAAGAATAACTTAATCGATTCTGTCTGCATTCCGAAAGTAAATGAACCAAAATGAACAATAGTCATTTGACAGTGCGAAAGGAGGTGCTGATGTCTTTTGACCCCGGTCGACGTGTGGTCAAGTGACGTAAAACTGAAGACGATTATAATTATGACAGGGAGAGTTTTAGCTGTCAGTCGAACAACATCTGCCTGGTCCGCTTGTATATGTATGTATGTATTACTCCATTTGTTAAAGATTGGGACTGCAAGACGTAACTCATTTATTCTTACATCTCTTAAACACTGAAATAACATCAGAGTTAAAAAAGGGCACTTTTAATAGAAACTGTAATTTCAGTCTCAATTTTTATGTGATGGAATCATACCTACTTATACCTATCACATTCAATTTTGTATTTAACTAGCATATCGCCGGCTACTACACCCGCGTAATTTTGACGTTTTCGCATTATTTTTTATTGCTGCTCCTCTCCTTTTCATCTTAGCGTGATGTTATATAGCCTATAGCCTTCCTTGATAAATGGACTATCTTACACTACAAGAATTTTTCAAATCGGACCAGTAGTTTTTGAGATTAGCGCGTTTAAACAAACTCTTCAGCTATTATTATTAGTATAGAAGTATAGATAAAGGAGATAAAAACGGACCTATTTATATTTACCGTTTCTATATTATAGCTAGTACGAGTAAAATCGACGCACGTCCACTAAATTTACTTTTTTAAATGCCCTTGAACATAAATGGGTCGATAACGTGACGTCGGTTACAACAAACATTTATTTTCAATGATATGTATATACGTGTCAATGGACTTTTATACTTTACGATAACGTTATTGAAAAACCGTTTTAGGTTAAATGTTATTTTTGTTTGTTAGAAACGGTTATTTGATTGGGAACTGGTGATCTAAATAAGGTTTTTTTGTGGTTAAATAACTTTAAACACGTTTCTTGTTACAACACAAGTTTAGAAGCAGTAACCTTAGTTAATTTAGTGAGTTATATTAGTACCGAGGTTATGGTTTATAACCTATAACTGTCCCACTGCTGGGCTCAGGTCTCCACTCACAGTATAGTACAGGCCATAGTCCACCACACTAGCATCATTTTGATTTGAAAGTCGAAACGAAAAACATTAAAAAGAAACAGAAACATAAATTACGTAAGAGGAAATGAGATAGAACGTATTAAACAGTGTTTCTACTTGGCTACTAGATGGCAGCACAGGAGTGTCATACTAGCGACATCTGTTATCATGTAAGTAGTACTATTTTACCCAGTGTTGAATACTGTTTTGAGTTCAGTGACATCTATTAATAAAACCTAAATAGAATTAAGATGTATAAATTGGTGTTTTGTATACGTATCATTACGTTGGTCTCATTACCTTGAAGCTAAATTTTTTAAGAATTAGTGTGAATTTCACACATTTTTTTTAAGATTTCTGACCCGGGTTAGAACTTAGCAACTCCCATTGAAAAGACTAATGTTCAAACCACTAAGCTATCACTTCTATGCTATACTATTATCTCTTAAACTCACGTATTATCTATGCAAGGTATAGCAATAAATTGCTTAACCTTCTGTGAGAGGCGAGTCAATAGAATTAGGTAGATCCGATATAATCGACTCGCTAACCAACGATGGTTGTCAATGCCTGAATTCTAAGCTAAATATAGAACCGCTGTCCAGTTCCTGTTATTTCGCCAGATGGCGACACTGTATAACGTAGAAGTTACATAGATATTCTGGTCGAAATTTGACCGTAACTTATTATGTATTTGTCTTTTAAGTTGATGATATGATAGGTATAGTTTAACGAGACTTTAGAAATTAGTATAACATCAGAATACTGATAAATTAATAGCAAATTTTAGCATAATGATTCAATTATAATTTTTGACTTTCGATAAATGAGCTGTTAGTTCCTAAGACAAAATAAATAATTTGAATTTGGAAGTCAAACTTAAGACTCGTTTTATATACACATGTAAATGTAAACTTAATTCTGTCAAACAATTTAATTTATATCAACCCTTAATTATCTATGACAAACTTGTTTTCTCATTTCCGTAGACAAACTTACAATTATAAACGTTTATTTTAACAATACTTTTCTCATTTCACCCTCTTTAATATTGGGCTAATTAACTAAAAGCAAATCTCAATGTAATTCATTACCCAACTGTCATGAGCGACATTAGCCATACAAGGCAAGACGTTGATTGCTTGTCCGAGTCCAATTCGTGGCCAACATTATAATATGTAAATGATAACCTTTTCGATTAGCTTCAAAAGGGCAAAAGAATAGTTGCTACTGTTAATTGCATCACAATGAGATATCTACTATTCGTATTAATGAAATTTTGTTCACTTAGATTAATTGATGACTTCTAATTAAATAACCGCGTGTATTATATCAATACGTTGTTCAGCTTTCGATAAATTTTAAATAATATAGACACAAGTTACAGTTTTGACATGGTTAAAGTTCACATGGTGAAGAAATATATCAACTTCAATCTTGTTTAAAATTAGTTAACAAATTAATTTATTTTTTAATTTGAAACTACATGTTTTTGTTATTTATATTTATCTCTTTGAATTTGCTTGTTTTATAGACATAACACAGTCGACAGAAGGAATGTCTCGTTGAGAGACATTTGACAATGACGTTGACATCTTTCAGACAGGTCTATAGAACGAGTCTATAATCTATAGTTTGACATAACGACATAGTAAAATCCGTTAAAAAAATAAGCATTGCGCTTCTACGATGAGCGCTTATTTAGTCACCAAAATCCCATTTAATGACAAGTGATCCTTGAACTGTGTCATTTATGTGTTAATCAGCTTTACGGCCACACTTTATTTGTTTCGAACAGATTCGTAACCTTTGCTGTAAGTGCTTGTTATCACGCGATGGACTTTGTCACGACTTAACCCCATCACTGCCTTCGACACTTTGAATAGCACTTTCTTCATTTATGTGTACTGTGACATTTAAATAATTAGTTCTGTTTGTTTAATGTTGTTTGGCGGAATGGTTAGGCTGGATTGCTGTTGCTATGGGTTGTGGGTGTATTAAATTTGTTGTTTTTTGTTTTGTTCATGGAGTTTTACTACACAGAGTTTTATGTATGTTATATTAAATATAAATTACTACTATCATTCTAGTAAGATTTTTCCAGTGCGTAACTGGTAATTTTAGTATATTTAAATCAATAAAAGTAAGGAAAAGTACTTTTACTTTTAACTTCATTTCAATTTACTCTTGGAGAATTTTTACGTGAAAGTAAGTAACATTCTTCCCTCTATTTAATTCTTACGTAACACTTGAATGACTCATAGGATCATTGGTTAGGATTATGTGTTTTCTATTATTCAGTCGTAAGCATTTTGTAAGCAACCGATTAATTATAGAAACTGATCATAATAAATTTGTCCCTTACCATCAAACCTAGGACGCTTTGAACAACAGTCCGGCATGACAACCATTGTAAAAGCAATAAAAATAACCTATGAGGTCATTGACCTACACCTATATTTCTTAAGGCCTTTATTAATCCACTAAAAGTGCTTACTCGATCAATATCATTCTACCATAGCTCAGTTATGACTTATGAACCATTATAGGTCGACATTGACAAAACTCCTGCCACGAAACGAAACACTAGGCATTCTAGCACTCTAGATTTAATTTGGTAATAAAACTCGGTCGTACAGCTGATTCGATTCGTTATGGCGTTATTGTATTCATAAAGTTTGAAGTCTAGGTGACAAAAAGCTATAGACTGGCCTCGTATTTTTGTTATAACTTTTGATACACACGACTAGTTTCGTAAAGCTATAGAAATTTTATTGACTGTGACACTATTAAATTAGGTATTGCTTAGAATCCTTTATAAGTCTAGGTCACTAAACGTAGTAAATTATGTCTTATGCAATCAATATTTAAATTTAAATTGCTTATCATTATGATAATTTTTCGTTCAGATAATTTTTTCTTATAATTCATGCAAAGTGTTTTTCTTATTTTTCAATAGAAGTAGACAAGAACATTGCTTATATTGTGATAATACTTAATTAATAATACTTATTAAATACTACTTATAGTATTACCTTACTTAATATAAAGATGACCATAACATTTACACACTTATTGCATTCCTAAAGTGTTTAAAGGTGACTTTTTCAGTTATTTAATTACACTTGTAAGCATATTGTAAGCTTACAAACCCTGCAATGCCGATTCCCAGCATAATAGTGACTACTAACATGGATTTGTGTTCCAAATGGCTGACATTAATCGACATTTTCATACGCTATTCGTATATAACGTTCATGATCCTTGCAGTCATAACATAAGTAGTTAGTTGGACAGTTAGTTACGTTCCCACACTATAGATATATTGTCCGGCTTATGTTAGTTTTAATTAATTAAATTCAAGGTAAACTAGATTAAAATTTTATGAATCTACAAATATTATATAAGTACATAATCATATTTTTGTTCACACATGAATTTTAAAATTAAATTATGCTTCTTTGGGTGAATTTTGTATTAGATCTTCAAATCTTTTGTCCTAAATCTTTATATTAATTGAATGTATAATAATTAATAACAGTCTTTGGGCTAAGGTTATTCTTAAATATTTTTTGTTTAATAGTTTCCTGTAGTGAAGTTAGTTAGAAAGTCCGCGTATAAAACTAAAAGCACTAACGTCATCATCAGTTAAACGATTCACATTAAAAGCTTCATCAGTCAGTGTATAATAAAATCGTTGGTAATAGTGAAATTATAACCATAACAGCTTTACGTCATTCACCATGAATAATGGGGCGATGTTTACATATTCCATGAAACGATGACTATTCAATTTTCACGGCTTTTACGCTACAATTCTACAACTGTAATTTTGTTTCGTGCCTTTTTGGCAATGGTTTTAATATATGGGTACTAAATTTACATAAAACATGCGTATAAATTAAGCTTTTCATTTTGGGTTATTATGATTTTTTGCCTATTTGCACGCAATCTTTATTGTAGTTGTAGGTATAAATCAGACTAAAAATTTTAGGCTTCATGTAACCATAATTGTTCATTATAGGTATTATCCATTCAATGATTTAACAAATCATTCATTCATTCACTTAACACGATTCATTTCATTCACCAGCCAAATGTAAGCTGGAAAATAAATTACAATTGTATTAAAACCCTATTTTTATTAGATTAAACGGACTACTTACTCTACTTTACAATATAACTAAACTATTTTATCACGTTTCATGTAAAGTAAATGTAATTAGACCAAAAAATTCACGAAAGGATTAATCAGCAAACTATAACTCCGTTATGCAAGCTAAGCATAACAATCGCATTTCTTCACAAAGTGCGTTGCTTATTCGCCCTCTAAATAGAAAGCGGTCTCAATTTCAAACTATTAGCTTTAATTGGACGTGCAAGACGTGCCTCCTGCCATCAGAACACAGAAACTATAACAGTCAGAGCTCTTAAAGTGCCACTGAGCTATAGCGATGACTCTCGCCTCTTCACCGTTCACCTGAATAGAAATTTCCTTCTAAAATTCCCTTAAATATAACTAAGGTAAACCATAAATCTTATGAGAACGCTTATGGAATATTTATACGCGATGCTTTAAGACTTATTTGAGGCTTAAAGGACTTATTTGGTATTACCTAAACAGGTAAGAGGCTACTTATTATATTTGGGCTATTCGAGGATTATGCAGAGCAGTATTTTAGTTATTTTGACACTTCTTCCTCTTTTGTTACCAAAAGTTTGCAAAGCTATCTCTTATGTTTGCTTACTTTTACATAAATACTTCATGCATCCATCCTAGTTGAAATAAACTAAGAAAATCCCTCTTAAGATTCGTACTTGTAGATTGAGACAATGAATACATTTTTAATAAAAATAAATAAAAGGCATTACGTATTACTTATTAGTTTTGTAAAAACATCCCTAATACAACTCCATAGTTGAGGCTATAGAGTCTATAGTCTATAGGTCTATAGTATAGACCATAACTCCATAATAGGTGCCCCTAGATCCGTTAAGCGTGCCCGATCAATTTGAGTCAGCACCCATAAGTCTATCACTTCAATTGTGACCACGTGAATTACTGGTCTTTTATACAGCAGTACTGTCATTAGAGATTAAATTTACACTTTATATCTGGCTTATAAAACATGTGGTAAGGCTTCGAACACACTAGGTAGGTAGTGGACGACTGTCTTTTAAGATAGCTGTTAGCTTTCTGTAAGCAGAACACTTGATGCAAATCTATACTTTAAAATATAAAGTTTGTTTGTTTGAACGTGCTAATCTCAGGAACTACTGGACCGATTTGAAAAATTCTTTTAGTGTAAGATAGTCCATTTATCGAGGAATACTATAAACTACAAAACATCACGCTAAGATGAATAGGAGAGGAGCAGCAATAAAAAATATTGCGAAAACGACAAAATTACGCGAGCGCAGCTGCCGGCGATTGATAGTCAATGATATTTTCTAATATGTTTCGTTTTTAGTAAATAGCCAAAATCACGTGGGATATTAAATGCACGATAATTATTTGCCGTCCCTTTCATATTCTAAATAGAAATCAACTCGAGATTTTCGTTTCATTTTGCCAAGCGCGCTCATATAATTTATACCATCAGCTTTAAAAGACCAAATTAAATACTTAAACCTATCATCAGTTCGCGAACTATTCGGCTAATAGTGTCGAAGCCTTACCATCTAGCCGAGATATAAGACCTGTAGCACACATCCTTTATATCAGTCATTTTGATGACCGCAATAACTAGCCGCGCTAGCAATCCTTCCGTGTTCGGATGACATTGTTTATGAATGAAGTTATCAAGCCTTTATCTAATAGATACACTGGGCGAGTATTGAACTGTTTGTGTTCAAACTGTTTCAAGAAATATATTTTAACTGATTATTTTGATGGTATCGTTAAGGTAAAAGATTTAATATCTTTTACACTAAGTAATATTTAAATACGAGTGAAAAAAATATGCAAAAAATGCCAGTAATTTTACTTCAGACGCAATAAAACAAATAGTTATTAATAGACCTAAAAAACCAGATAACTTATGTCTTACAAGATTTGAGGGTATTTTAATTAAAAATATATATCCGTAACAGAGACAAATCCAATGACACCTCACACGTTAAAATTTGTCAAGCCATTTGGGCTGTAGGGCGTACCAAAAATATACATACATACGCACGAAAATACCTTCTTACGTAGTCGTGTAAAATAAAAACGCACTTTTGTGGGTGACGACAATATACGTAAGAGTATATTTATAGACAAAGTATATCTTCAATAGCGCCTAGAAAATGGAGATTGCAGGCGCGATATTCAAATTGTATGGGAACACTATAGCCTTCGTTGCCGACGGTACACCGACTATAGTAAAAGCCTTCGTTGCTGACGGTACGCACGCACAGTAATCAATTTAATGGGGGATCTGAAGGGTCAAAATGGATAGTGTACTTCAGGTTATATGAAGTAACCATTTAATAACTTAACTGTAACTTGCTCTAACTATATCGAGAAAGGTTATAAATGTATGTTTGTGATAGAGATGATATATACTCGTATGGTAACTGATATTGCAAATTATGATTCTTAGATAAAAATAAGATTAGGTACTTGGACTCTAGAAAGAGAAGGAGCCCAGGTTTGATTCCCGTCTAAGACTGAAATATACGAGGCATAATTAATATCCAGCGCTGGGTTTAGGTATAAGTGTATCCAAAAATCAACAAAAAAATAAGAATACAAATATGCCAAGTTTCATCTAAATGGGTTTAGTAATTTCTGCATAATGCTCGAACAAAGAGACAGACAATATAAAAAAAAATGTTTTGGTATCTATAACGATGAAAATGTCTATGTACATTAAAATTTCCAAAAAATATTTAGTGTACAGAATTGAGATGATTCCATTTTTGTTATTTGTATACTAGAAACCCGATCTTGTTACGCTTCGGTAAACCTCTATGTAGGTAAACACCCAAAAAATCCAAATTCTTTGTTTCATTTTGAATATCAAAATTACAAGTTTCAAGATTTTACAGATTTATCTATTAAAAAAAAATTGTATAGATGCATTACTTTCAAGAGAAGCTAATACTGCTATAAAGTATGATGTACAATGCATTCTCATGTCGATATTCTGTTAGACACGAACAATTTAATATACTGCCTACACCTCAGGACTTTAGTTACCAATAATATATGTGACTTGCCTTATAATGTGCGTGCTGTCAATACTATCATACAACAAGACATTTGGAGCTCTATTTTCAGTTACTTAAGGTCCAATATTGATGATACGTACTCACGTACTTACGTAACTCATCCGTATAAGGCGTCTAGAAATATTTCTAGCCGAGTATCAGTCAGTGAATGAGTACAAACATACTACATTACTACTTTATTTAAGGATAAAAAGTGACGGTTTTATTAGAAGTCTGAAAATACGTGGGTTGAACGACACATGCCACATAAATCGCTTAATTATTCTAGAATATACAGTAAATCTTAGGCTTAGAACTTCGTAATATTGACAGATAGTAGTAATAACTTCTAGTTATATCTTAAACTCGTATTAAAAAAACTTGTAAGTATAGAAGTAAGGTTACTTCCAAGCCATTTCGTCAGGATTTCAATTGAATTTGATAATAAATTTTATTACTCAAAAATACATTCTAAATTTTGTCTTTTAATAATTAAAATTGTCAGTGCTGTTTTCGTGTTAAATAATAAAATTGTAAGTGAAATCAATAATTAATTAATATCACAAAGTACACAAAAACAGTTCAAGGTTTATTTCTTACATTAACTGTTAACTAAGTAGTTAAGTAAGCGTGAACTAAAATAGAGACTAAAAACAATTGCAATAAGATTATAAAATCAAACGGTTTTTAGTCATTAATTACGAAATGAACCAAAAAACGTAAAAATTGTTTTAATTAGATTTATCGTATACTTGTGGCTCGGCCTCGCCTCGCTTCGCTTTGGTAGACCTCTAACTTGTAACCACTAGATAGCTAAAGGATCAAAAAATTAATTACAATAAGCGAGAACAGTGAAAAAATGCGCGGTGGAGGGGGAAGCGCCGCCATTTTGAGGTTACTTTACGACGTAAAAATAAACAAAAATATTTTTTTAAATTACCTGTAACATAAACTTATTCACGTACAACACACAGCCGTCTCCAAGACACACCTATACTTACAGCAGTTTCGTATAATATAAAGTACTAGTAGAGCACTTCTCTACCTAGAGAGTGAACACAGCTAACTTGTTTGGTGAACATTTACCGTTACCGCACTGAGCGTGTTACGTGCAATATGTCCTGCAATCTACTTCCCTAGTGCTATCGATGGTAATGTATAATGCCTTATCTCTTATCTGTGATATCCACTAAGCTTCTATGGTCTGCAGTTTTCAGGTAAAACTTGGATTCTTTTAATCCTCAATTTAGTTACCATAGCTCACTGTTGGACTCAAGTTTAGGACTCAAGTTTATTCTTTCAATGTCTGGGGCGTATGCAAGGCTGTCAATTTACAAATACTTCAGTTGATTCTCAATTGGATCTTGACAGAATTGTATCATCCACTTACGTAATACCCACTTCTATAATTTTTATGGTTTAAGTTTTAACTTCCGGTATAGTTAAAGTCTAATTTACGTCGTGTTAGAAACTAATACGTTACACACAATTTATTACGTTACATAATAAAATAAATTACATTTGACGACCCCGTAGCCTAGTTGGTTTGGTAGTGACCCTGCCTACGAAGCGAGAGGTCCCGGGTTCGATTCCCGGTCGGAGCAGGCATTTATGTGACAGATAAATGTTTGTTTTCGGGTTATGGGTGTTAGTGATGTGTTATTAGTGTTTTCCATGTCATCCGCGACACAGGGAACCCTACTGCGGGGGTATGAGTGTGCTAGCGTTTTTTTTATTTACTTTATTACAATAACGTTTTTAATTCATCAGTAGGTATTTTTTCAAATTGAACAGCAATTCCTAAAGTCTCAAAAGACAATACCTATCATATTATCGGCCTTAGGTAAGTACTTACGCTACTCCGCCCTAATTCCGGACACAGAAATTTAAATTTAAAATGCGGCGGCCACCGATTCGAATCGATACCAGTGTGAATAAAACAATACTTAGATACATTACATTTCGTATAAATTTTAATAGTAACCTTTGTATTAACCTAACACTGTAAAAGACTTCGTTTATTATAATAGAGATTTAGTTTCTGCTTGTTATTTTATTTAGATTCGATTACAGTTTTATTTGAAACATTCTACATATAAATACAATATTATTTCTTTATTAGGTATCTGTAATATAGTCATAGCTCGCCACAGCTAAAGAAAAAGACATAATATATACCATACAGAATAAAAATAATTATCTGCTTTCTAACAAAGTCGAGTAAAAACAATACTTCAATTGCCTCTATCACTATATAGATATCAAGTCTTAGCGGACGTGTCTTTGTCTTGATTAACGGCTGATTTAAATAAACATTTTGTAGTATATTTAAGTCGTGGTTTAGGACCACAGTTAGACCAGGTTTTGCTGTTGTCAAGATACTTCAAGGGACCAGCCAAACTATTACAGTTATTAAAACGCAGCCATAGTAAAAGTTGTCTTATATGATGAGCATTTACTAAAGATACAAGAAAATTGAAGGTTCGGAGTACCTGATGTGGAAAACTAAGATATCATCCAAATTATAAGAGAAAAATATGTTGCACAACAACGTCTGCCCAGTTTTCTAATACAATATTACAATCAAGTTTGTTTCCATCACATATCACATTCAGAGATCATGATTCGAAAGCTGTTGAACAAACTGTATGTAACAGAATTTTCGAAACAATATCTCGAGGTACAAGTTCCGATAATCAGTTAGGCGAAAATCGATCCGTCAATTCAACGACTACACTCGTGAGCATTTGCTTTTTGATTACACAACTCTATCACATTACTTGTGTTGTGTAACTTACTAGCCTTGTTTATAGCCCTTTGTTTATACGACAATAAATAATGTTGCTCATAGCTATACTAGGATTCCCTATCGTGGGTGTCTCATACACCTAGATCGACAACTAAAAATTCATCATTCGAATTTCTGTCTTAATAGGACATGAATCCAGGACTTTTTGAATATTTAGAAGAAAGTTATGTTAACCATACGAATCGGTGATTACTCGACTTATTAACGCTTAAAAAACTAATACACAGATGTAAAAAGTATAAATAAACAAATTATAATTATCGAATCAAAAAAAAAAACAATAACAAAATTATGTATGATAGTGTTTATTATGTAAGACAAGGACTGAATACAACGGTATATCGACGCTGTAACGGTGTCCGGCAATAGATTTATCGTAGACCGAGCGCCGATAATAATTGTTACTTTAAAATCTTCCATAGAAAATCGTGGGCGCAACTGTCCACTATACCGTCATACTTTTTAGTAAGACATGGACGATTAACCATTCTACTTTAAACTGATACTATATTTAATTTGCTGTCGATACTATTATTTACACAACAGTCCCACATAGAATCTTATGTTGGAATGTTCGGTATACGTTAGTTATGTGGCAGTGTTTGTCGTTATGTGGACTACAGTAAATAAATTCTCAAGAGGTTTGTCAACGTGTTTGATCAGCAAGCTTGTTTGTGTAAGGATATGTTTGAAGTTATCTTTGATATGCAACTTTAGCTTGTAATTTTAATTGTTTATCGACAATTGAAGGACTATAATTTTATTTTTTTTACTGTATTAAAAAATCAATGATTTTATTATGGAAATATTAGACAAAAGTGTAAACAAGCCTCGAATCGGTAAGCAATGAACATTGACCTTGAATATCAAAAATATCGTATCATAAAATTATAGATATCACCAGTGTTTTACTAGCCAAGAATGACTAGGAAACAGGTTTTTGTCATCGAAATTTCCCTGCTTAGTGACTTCATCTCAGATTTCAATACTGTAGATATTATCAAAATAATCATCGTGAAATACTGACGTTCATGAGAACTTTTAGAATCTGAGAAAAATAATCCGTAAAAGGCATGATAATCAATTTTATGATAATCTTGAATGAAATGGTCATCAATGTACATGTAGACGTACCATGAATAAAATGCCAGCGCTTTATAGAGAAAAGAATTTGCCTCATGGCTACAGGGGCTGGCCTCCTTGCAACATTCGACGGTACCAAGTCTAACTTGTCTGATGTTGAGAATGTCAAAGGCGATATACACTTCATGTCCCGTTAGCCGATCTATCTCGAGATACACTGAAAAACCTACATTGTATTACGTGCTGATGGTATCGCGTCTTGGTGTTTCGTGAATGTAGATTTATCAGAGTTTTTGTTTGCAAATTTGATACAGCAAAGTTTGGAGAGAATAATTCTTTGTTGTTTAATGAATAAGATATTGAGAGTTACCTAAGTGTTACGATGGCGAAAGTAAGTTCCGCAAAAAGCAAATTTAATGTAACGAAACTTCTTACAACAAATCAAGTGACAAATGAACATAATAGAAATAATAAAACCTAAGTGTATATTCTAAGGATCTTTAAAAGAATGATCCATTCTTTCAACTGTCTTTGGACATCTTAGATTCAAATATCCAATATTGTACGTGAGCATCTCTCAATTTTCGTTATTCTGACCGTTTTTTGCCTTCTAAATTCAGCTGATACTTACTGTGTACTACATGTCATTAGTCAATCTCATCAGGGACATCCAATCCTCGATATTTAAGACAAGATAATTACCCATCGTGCGATGATAAAAGAAATCTCTGGTAATACAAGAGCTTCTATAAACAACAGAAATATAACTTACGGATTAGCCATAAAAGAAGAGAAAAAAACAATATACTTTCTTGCCTCTAGCCAGAATACAATGACGACGACTTTTGACTCAAAGCAATAAAGTATAAATACAAACATATTATTATAAGTGTACCCCATGGTGTCTTTGACCTTTAACCTAGTCTTGTATTTAATAAAATGTTTTCCTACAATAAAGCTCGCTATATTATCAAGCTTGACTATCATCTCTATGCTAATGTGGTCAACGGTAATGTCAATGTCACGCTATTTTATAACTATATTCGCGTTTAGACAAGCGAATAGTGGATGTTATGTGTTTACTATCATAGGTACGCGGTGTTCCGTAATAAAATAACTTAAAACAAACATTCCAGAAGTAAAGAAATTCTTGGCTTTAACGAGAATCTATTTCTATGGGAATAACTTAAGGTTCACTTTTGTTTGTTTACCAAGTTACTGAAAGTGGTCATCAAATGGTTGAAAGTCTACAGTATTTATCTTTTATTCTTTTCTGAATTTAATTCTTCTCTTTCTGAACCTTCAACATCAGACTGAATTTTGTCATTATTAAGTAAGAAATGATTATGCATTTCATTTCCTTTACGTATTTCTAAAACATGGAATTAAGGATATTCTTTTTCTCCCTCTTCCGAAATGAGTTTCCCATTAAATTCCCTAGTGTCGTTATCTTAATTGATCACAAGTTCTAAGTTAACATTCTTAACTAATACGGCTGCATTATTGATTCCAGTCGAGTCGCGACTTCGTTCCTTAGAAATAAAACTATGATATATCTATAAGTCCGAAGGATTTCATTAGCATATTCTCGGTATGGTTCGTGTGTGGTCTTGGTTGCCATGACAACGACCCTATCGTGGTTGGACGGATCGGTTTAACTGATGATGTGGCTAATTGTTGTGCGAAAGGAACCGTGGTTAAATGTCATTGATTACCGTTAGACAAATTAGATTGATTTGGTTTGGTTGCATTTTTTAACTTAAAACTTACAAAATTACGTACTTCTTTTATTTTTAATAGATTTTTATTAGGTAGTTGTGTAACTACGTAATAAAATTCGCAAAGTTCAATTTCATTGATTTCTAGCTCTTGTATCATGATAAAACTTTGCTGCGAAATTCAACGAGATTTGTAATTTAGAATGTTGATTTTCTTTTATAACTTTATTAAATATCCTTCACACCTTTAAAGTACACATAGGAAACAACCTCTATTATTTTTTTTTCCTTTTAGTTTCTGAAGGATAAAAGTTTGTTTTTCTGTCAATTTCTACTTGTTTGCCAATCCGGACTTTGCCAGCGTGGTAGATTATGGCCAGTACCTCTCACATTGTGAGTGGAGACCCGAGCCCAGCTGTGGGACAGTTATGAGTTATGATGACGATAGTGACTGCTAGCTTAATTTGTACATTCAAAATGTTTTATAACACGTAACAGTAAATATTCTTAACCCTTTAACGACTAATTATTTTACGAATATTCTAGACAATGGCATGGCCATTATTAATGCAGCAAAGCTTGGAACAGCTGCATAGAAACATTAGGGTTTAGTTCAAATTACTTCGGTAGCAATTACACTAATCTCTTAGGTTTATGAGTATGACTCAGCGAAAAATATTACTGTTTTGTTTTACGCTAATTACTTATAGCTCGATATTAGATTTTAATTTACCTACTGAATTGTTAAGAATAGTATACATTAATACTCATAATTTAAGGATAAGCAAAACCACTTTACAAAAAATTTGCTGAAACGCTATAAAGCACGATGTTTTGCCTCGCTGTCGCACGTGTGAACAGAGCCTAATTAGTGCTTAATTCGGCAATATATTTATTGTACATTATTAATCCGCGTCCAATATAAAATATTCCACATGCAGGCCCTAGTCTATACGAATATTTTATTTTCCGTTTTATTTCTAAACATTATTCTCGAACTAAAAGGAAAATTTTGTAGGCAATACTGACCTACGCAGTAACGATAACTCTTTATAAAGTGGCTGTAAATTTACACTTTTACTTAACCTATTTTTGTATTGTAAAGTGGATGTAGACCGAGCGCCGGTTTGCTAGTAAGTGTCGTTTAATTTAGCCATGTTTACAACATGCCCCAATAACGACACGCAAACACCTATCGTGAGTGAAAATTTACGTGGATTTAGTTATAACGTATTTAGGTCAGTATGACTAATTAGTCCAGTGGTACTCAACCGTTGGTTCACGACCGTTAGTTAACGATTAAGTTTTGACGACCCCGTAGCCTAGTTGGTAGTGACCCTGCCTGCGAAGGGTCCCGTTCGATTCCCGGCCGGGGCAGATATTTTTGTGACGGATAAATGTTTGTTCTCGGGTCATGTGTTAGTGATGTGTTATTAGTGTTGTCCATGCCACGGGCGACACAGGGAATCCTACTGCGGGGGTATGAGTGTGTTAGCCTTTATTATTGTTTAGCGTTTGTTTGTTTAATGCTGTTATATTTTGCTTTTAACAATTTTTTTTTTCTGTCTTTTTAGACGTTGGGATTTTATTTATAGCCATTGGTGTATTATTTACTCTTTAAAGAACTCTTACATTATTAAATAATAATCTCTACATTACTTTGGTACGCTCTACACTTCAAATGTCTAAATGGATTTCATCAAATCATAATTAAGTTATTGGATTCTCCTCTATTGCGAAAATGACATTAACTAATATTTTTCTCACAACACACTTTAGCAGTTTTCAATTGTTATTATTGTTGCCTGTTTTGTAACAATTCACACTAATTTCTTTAAAAAGTTAAGTCCTTGATATAAAGGGAATTTCAAGTTGAGAACCACTGGGCAGAAACTGAGCTTCAAAGTAGTTTATTCACGCAAAATACGAGTAGCGTGTGTGAAATATCGGTCGGCGTTGAAACAGATTCGTGCTTTAAAAAATAAACTTTATAAAATCGTGTTCTGTTAATGTAGAGCAAAATGTAGACCAAAATTATTGCGTTAATAGTTAATAACGGCCATGGAACGGTAATAGGTAACACGACCTTTTATGGAATCGTTAAATACGTCCCATATTTTTGTAACTAATGTCTGATTGTATACAGTTTGTATGTATTTGTAGATTATAGCTTATCGCAGGTAATAATAATTTTTGTATGAATTTTTCATAAGTCGATATTAGGTGCACATTTTGTTTTTTGTGTCACAAATGGAGAAATAATTATGCTGATGTGACGATGTTTTTTTTTAATTGATTTACGAACTTTATCAAAACATAAAGCAACAAACTAAAAATCAGTTATGCATACTTAAATGATTACTGTAATGAGTTTCACTTACTTAATTGCATCGTAGCATTATCTTAAAAACAAAAATGTAGCAACACTTTCTAATGAGTACACTTATCTTAAAAATACATTAATTCAAGTCATCGAGTAATCTCAGCGTATAAATTTTATAAAGTTCACTTGTCAACCTATAATGGAAAATATGGATAAATATTGTTGTTACATAGTTACTAAGATTAATGTAATGTTAAATTATAGGTAACAAGCGATTAACTAGCGAACTACTTTTAATTTAATGCCACAATCTCACCTTGACTTATGATTATTCGACTAACGTTAGATTCGGTGTTGACAAAAAATATTGATCAATAGTGAAAAGAGATTAAATATTATTAAAGCTAATTTAAATAACAGTGAATGAGGTTGAAAAAAAATATTCAAAAATCGAATCGAAGGCATAAAATATTTAAAATTAATTGGTTATTGGACTACATATTAAAGTAACTTTGGAATCTAATAAAGAAATATCTTAAATGTAAAATACTTTTATGAACCCTGGACCTTCGTAGGATCAGCGTAAAAGATTTAGTAATAAAAGGATACCGAGAATTCGACCCAATACCCATTGGATATTAAAATATTCCATCCAATTCACAGGGTACAGGTACCTACCTGTTTCGTTCCGACTCATATTTTTTTGGGGTAATTTCGTAGGTAACCTTAGCTGTCAACTTAAGGGCGTAGACCGTAGTGTCTAAAGAATTTTTGAACATGTATCCCTTAAAAAGAGTTGATTAGCAGATAGCAGAACAGAAAAAAAAAATTGTTCTTGGGAATAGTTTGAAATCATACCCAATTAATTGGTTAAGTTAAATATATTGTAAAGTCCGTTTTGAATCTTAATAAGGGTGACAATCTGACAATCATAATGAATATTTCTTTATATTTTATGAATTTAAGTTAATTTACTTGAATATTAGGGGATATATAAACATTACATCCTATCTGATATAATTTCCAAAAAATATAGGTAATAAATAATCGCAATTCAATTTATATTTATTCTAGTGCTTCATAAGGCATATTTACTAAATGTAATAGATATTCGTGTTCTGTATTGCACCTAACCTACCTATAATATTTTAAAACAGAAACTTGCCTATTTAAACTCTATAAGTCTTAACTTTCTCTTATATCAGATCATTAGCATTAGCAATAGTAAAGTCATTTATTTTGTGCAAATTAAATGAATCAGTGGGGTTTTAATTAACATGGCGTGTTATCAGTTAGGCGTAAGAGACTTTTAATCAGCAAACTAAGGGTTTGTTGCGACTAATTTGCATAGTTTAACAATTACTTGGAACATTCTTTCTAAGGTCGTTGGTCATCGCGATCTTTGGTTAGGCTAGAAATGTTGTTTAGCGATAAATAATGCTTTGTGAATTTATAGGAAGTAGTACTTTAGCTTTAAAAGGAAAATAGTACTTAATAGTATTTTCGCAGGCAGTAAAATCTAATTATTAAATTGTTAGTTAAATGATTCTTTTTTTTATGAATACTGGTTATTTTAGTCTTTTAAGAAACATGGATTGGATATTATGACAGATTGTTGGTTATAATACCGTGTCTTAGAATCCTAGAGAAACAGAAATTTGAATGATAAGTTTTAATTTCTTTTTTCGGTCTGTGTTTATTTTAGTCTTTGTGTGGCTTGTCACCCACACTACCAGAAATTCTAGTGTCTTACTGTGTGCAAGGTTATTTATGTATTGTTTGACGGTCCTCTCATTATTTAAGTTGGTGTTAATTAAAAGAAACAAATTATAGTGTTATATTTTACAAAACCATTAATTATCTGTTTCCATATTAGATATCGGTTGTAAATCAGCATAGAACTATAATGGGTTGGACTTTAAATGCATAATAGTTTTTGACAACTTTTAAAATACAGTTATCAATATCATTATCATATTCATTATTATGCTTAAGCATTATTGATACCTACATAAATGGATGATTTTGACTTTTTTTAAATTACCGTGAACATTTTTAATCAACCACTTTTTCGATAAGGTGTCTCTAAAAAGGAACGTAAAAAAAACTGTTTTGGCGCGACCATCAAAATGTAGAGATTATCGTAAAGTTAGGATCAGCGTGGCTGTAGGGCTACATATCACACGTTTTTACGACGACAATACGTACACTCGTGGACACTGTCCGTAAAGCATCTATAATAGGCATTGCATATAGCTGTATTAGGAGATATATTACGAGATAACGCTATATTAGGATATTATTAGGAGTTACTGGTAAATGAAAAGCTGGTAATTTAATAAGTCATTTTATTGTAATTATGTGTATATTTTTTCTTGTTTTATATATGAAAAATTTTAAGCGTTTGTTAATTAAAGCTGTTAAGTAGTTCATAAGACGAAATAAGTTTTTTAATTTACTATTTACCGACTGTTATTAGGGGGCATTTAAGCGCCAAAAGGGATTTTTCTTTGTATTTTAGAGTGAAATTAGGTAAAGTTTTTGTCTTTTTTGTTGACAAAAAAGGGGGTGGCGGGGTTTAGGGACTAAAATGTCTAAAATTCCTCATAAATACCGGGTTCTTAACTGGATTTTTGAAAGGTAAAAAAACACTTTCGAGGCATTTTATTACAAAATATTACCCACTTAAGCGCAGTGAGATAAAACGCACCACGTTTTTTAGAAACTTAAGATATCTTGTACTAGGCGTAAATCTGGAAATGAATTAAGAGTTTAAATACTCAGTCCGCGACTGTACCTACCTAATATCGGACGGCAGGGACTGTTTTTTCCCCGTCGCCTGTACCTGGCCTCACTCATATTACGATCGGTACCAAACAGGTTTACATTTTTTATTTATCAATTATTCCATTCATAATGCCTGAGAACGGAATTCCCTGTTGACTCAACTATCAAGTTTTAACTGTTACATACTATTACTGTTATTTTCATGGTTAAGGATTTATAGCTATCTATTTAGAACTTTTGCCTTAAACTTCGGACAATATTTTGAAAGTAATGTAGGTACTAGAGTTTTGGCATGGTTAAAGTTCACATGGAGAAGAACCGCAGAAACCTATATTTTGTGAGTAGAATTCGTTAAAAATATTAATTATTAAAAAAAAAAAGAAACTAACACTACCAAACTGCCTTTGTTACACTAATACATCACACATTATATCATAGAAAAGGCCGATATTCAAATTTTACCTTTGCTGGGAATCGAACCCAAAACCCATTCAACAGCAGTTTAGCATGGTAAACATTACGTCATACAGTCGTCCAAACCAAAATTCCTACAAAAAATCTAATAAAAAATAAGTCGCCTGCTTAAATGTTATTTGCCTAATCTTAAAATCTTAACATTAATAGTTCCAGAATTAAACTTGATACTGAGGCAATAAAAACACAATTTAAATTTTGACCTCGCCAAAGAATTACTTTTTGTTAGAAATTAAATTCTGTGATATCACTTCACTACTGTGATACTTTACGCACGAATTACTCCCGAAGTAGTTTTTGACTAATGCAAATAGTTTTAACTAAGGATGTCCGATTTAAATTGATGTTTCAGTAAATCGATATAATACTTCGATGTTTTAATCGATTCCGACCACGATATTGATTTAAATCGAATCGCGTTGTTATAAAATTGGATGAAAATATAGAATGATTATGCTGAAGTAAAAATAATAATTATAACAAATCCTAAGTTTAATATTCGTCATTCTAAAAGCAATCTAAACATCCACAAATATGTTATAATTATTTTTTCTAAGTACAGGTAATTTCTGAGTAAACTTAGTATATTGAGAATTTGAGATCTCATTATAATTATAAGAAAATAAAATCAACTTCTAACCATAACTTACATCGATGTTTAAAAGATCAATTTGCATAACTTATTCGATAAGTTACAATTAATAACGATAAAAAAAATCGATACGATTTAAAAAATCAGACAACCCTAGCGTAAACCACGTCGAATCATAATACGCGTGAAACAAATTTCTCGTAGCGAATCATAAAATCGCTGTATAGACAGATAATTTTCATCAGCATTTCGTAAACAGATTTAATTTAAACATTCCCTGTGTTACTCCACTGTAAAAATATTACATTACTAGTGGACCCGCCCCCGCTTCGCTTCGGTGTATCTTGTAGGTTAAAATAAAAAACAAAATTAAAAATGTTGAAAATACCCACGACGAATGAAAACAGTAGGTATAATCGAAAAAGAAAGAAATAAAATTTTAAAATCCCTCAGGGAATATAATTATTAAAGCAAGAAAATACCCCGAGAGCTGCCTTTTAAAATTGGCAGTAACTTTTCAATAATTGTGTTTCCGATTTACCCAATATGATTTCTATTCTCATAAATTCAACCAGCCCCTGACGGATTTTCTTGCGTGGTCAAACACGACATTTTGGCCTCGTTGAAAGACAGTTGACGTTGACATTGACATCTTATAGACAGGTCTAAAGAACAAGTCTATAATCTATAGTTTAACGTAATGAGTTATGGTCGAAATTTGACCAAAGAGCAAGTCTTGTACTCTACAATTAATTTCAAATAACACATCAAACAAGACAATCACACTGAATTATTACCGTTTTAATTAGAATTGAATTACGATACCTAGAGGCTTGTATTATAAGATTTTGATCAAAGGTGCAGTGATCTGTTGCGAAATGAACAAGTGAATTAGGTATAGATTGAAAGTTACACTTAGAATCGCTCTTAGTGCTTTCACACAAGGATCGCAATGGATTTTGCGTAAGTGTTCAAACCCGACCTTTTCAATGTCCGCTGCACTAGTTTCGCGTAGAAAGTTGAACGTTAGGAAATAACCTTTAACGACCTTTGACCTTTCTCTGAGATATATTATGACCTTAAGGGATACGTGGAAATTGCTACCATTTCTTACGACAAAGTTTTGGTCAAGAATAATTTTCTAGACGAGTATTTGTGAATGTAGGCGTGATCATCGGTCACGTATTACCTGAGTTATAACCCGAGAGTGAAATAAATCTGCGTTTACATTACATTGCCGTTTTGTTGAACAACACATAGACCTCCCACGCAATAATGTCAGTAATACGAAGCGCTTACACAACCTTCTTGTTTTAAGGACCGTAATAAAGGAATGGTAGTGATAGCTTAGTGGTTTGAACGTTTGTATCCCCAACTAACTCTCTAACTTTGCTGCAAACTAATTATCACTTGCTTTGGTGATCAAACATCGTGCGGAAACCTGCACACCTGAGAGTTCTTCATTAAGTTGTCAAAGGTGTGTGAAGTCTGACAATTTGCACTAGGCCAGCGTGGTGGACTATGGCCTGTTCCTCTCATATTTTGAGAGGAGAACCGAGCCCAGTAGTGGGACAGTTATGGGTTAAATTAATGAAGCTAATTTAAACTGGTTTAATTGCAAGTATTTGGATTTATTCTTAAAAATGTAGTGAAAGTTGACCCCTTCACGTATTAACTTTTAAATCGATACCTAAAGTATCTTCTCTATTTAAACTTTAACTATTACTATTATAGATATATAATAGCTTTAAGTGTTATTCAATGTACGTAGAGAACCCGGAAAGGTGAAAGACGTGAAGAAAAATTCAATTGCATCGTCTGGGAACGATTGGAATCGATTTAGTGGCGACAGGTCTACGATTGTCTAGCACAGAGTCTATGTCAGATATACTCAAAGTATATAAATAGATACTGGCTGTTATTAAAAGATAATGTTACAGATAAAGTCATATTGTGTATTCTAATAGATCTACCACCTAGGCTTTAGAAAGTGTAATGTTTTTTAAACGAGAAAATATTCCCAATTTTTTCTGAAAAGGATTTTCAATTTTTATTTTTTACGTTTTTTCGGCATGTCTAACCTATTATAAAGAAGAGACGAACAGGCGAACGGACATGATAAAAAAATAAACGAAAAAAATTTCTTTATATTTTCATTTCTAAATGCGTGATATAAAAAAATATCAGAAAACCACAACATTTTTTTTAACCTTTTTTCAGCCCCATTTTTCTAAAGGGTTCCATTGCCAACAGTTTGAGAAGCGCTGGCCTGTGAGAAAAATTGACGTTATGCTCTCACAGTCCCACATTTCATAAGACCATAAGGAGTGTAGATGCCGGTATGACCGATCGCCTTAAAAGGAAT
>LGAG01001922.1:75460-91288 GCA_001278395.1 Lerema accius
TGAAATTAGCAGTATGTTTTTTTCCAATTTATGATTACTACATACCTACTGAACCGCCCAACTTTCCCTTCTTTAACTGCACGAGCTATAGTTACATACAGTAACTTGAACAAAAGTTCCATCTAATCCTATAAATCCAATTGAAAATTACACACCATACATTCTTCATAGTAAAACAAGTTTCTCAACCCTGCAGCCAGATTGGATCAGATTTATTGAACGAATTTCTTCAATGATACCATCAGATTTATCGAATTCTCTGAGAAACTTGTGCGGAAGGTTGTACCGCATACTCGGGTTTCTAGGACGAACTAACTACCGTATAATCGGGCTTCCTTATTACTTGTTTATAAGCCCCGCCCACTTTCGTTTTCTAAAGATTTAAGAGTTTAGTAAAACTTAAAATTTTAACCATACATTCATATATCAATGATACATTTATGGACCTATTTTTTTTAGTCTACCCCCGTTTCGTAAAGGTGCCTTAATATGCAAGAGTAAACCACTAAGCTATCACTGCTTATTTGAGTATGGAAACTAAATTACAAACAGTCGTCGATATTGTATATAGCCGCCTATAAATTCATAATTATGTTACAAGTATTCTATAACAGTTGTTTATACCACACAATTATTAATTATAACCATAGGTAGTGAGAAATCACTTTACTGCACTCTAATAAAACAATAACCTCTAGTGTGTGTTACCATAAAGATATTTATAGGATACTAGTGGACCCATCCCCGCTTCGCTTCGGTAAAACTATGCCGAAACGAAGGTATAAAAAGTAGGCTAAGTTACTCATTATTCTAAAAAATGTACCCAAATTTTAACTTATTACTTCCTTTAATATTGATTGAGTTTAAAACATGAGTTATCGAACCTCTTGATAACTTTTACATTAAAATAAGCATTCCGGATATGTTTTCAATGTTTACGTCATATTTTTAATGGAAAATCCTTAACAGATGAATCAATGTATACCGCAATACACATTGATACAGTCATTTATCTGAAGCAAATAATACATGTTTCTACAACTTATCAACTAGATATCTCAGTGTTCAATATTGAGGTGTAAAACCATATATCATGGTAAATTATAGCTTGCCTTTGCGTGCAATAAAAGAAATGAATTTTATTGGTGCACAAGCAAAGTTCTATAAATATCTTTATATGAATTGGATGGTACTATATTGGACCTGAGTTTTAGTACTATATTGGTACTACGAACTTAAGACAGTCGGTCACAATTCAACTATAACTCGTTACGACTAACTATAGACTATAGACTCAATATCCCTGGCTGGTAAATGTCAATGTCAACATCAACTGTCAGAACTATAGAAGGTTGACGTGTGTGACACGTCTGTATAACAATCGTGTGGTAGTGTGCGTTTTATTTCATTTAAAACTTAACTTATTTTTCAATATTCAAACAAAATTATATTTCTACATTTCTTCTCCATGTGAACTTTAACCATGCCAAATTTCAAACTTCTACAATATTTTTTTAGTTCCAATTAATGTACATACTTCCATAATTTGTACTTCATAATTCACCATAGTATGGTAATCAGACTTATCCTTTGACAAACAGTTGCTATAACATTGATATGTAAAGCTGTTTCAATCATATTGACAGATACTATGAGTAAATGAAAGTCGAATCTGTGAATCCCACCTACGTAAACTGAGATCATAAGCTCTTTAGGCTATTTTCACACTGACAGCTAACTGAAGTAGCGAAGTGCTTAAAAGTCCGTCTTTTTAACTTGTCTCTCAATTAAAACGTAATTAAATTAATTTTTTAAGTTTTTTTTGTGAAAATTTAAGTATAGTATAAAGTGATGAAATCGCTTATACATTTGGTAATGTGAATAACATAAACAAATGATTTTTTGTGATTGTTATAGCGGGTACTCATAAATTACATATTTTATTTTACTGACCGTCTCGAAGTCTAACTGTGACCATGATCCATTGGGTCAAAATATAAAAATAATAATAATTTATTGTCAAAAAAAAAGTTGAATTGCTATTAAATGCTGTTCCCTTATGTAAAATGACATTTTTTTCGGAAAAATAGTTTTATTTATTTGACATTTAATTGAATTGTGAAAACGAAAAAGTGACGAATTCATAAAAAAAATAAAAAACTACAACCAATTTGTTCTGTGGCAACAAATACTGTACATGAATATCGATACAAACCAAAATAATTTAATTCAGAGTACCCGTCATAGTTTGAAATCTTTAGTGCCCGCGATCATAAAATTTTAAAATCGCAAAATCGCACTTCCAATCGTAAAATCGCAAGGTCTGAAATGAGCCTTAACTTACGTATTACTCGTACTCGGTACTGGTTTGGCAGAAAGCTGTTTACCTTCGCTGTCCAGTTGTTCGATATCCGAACGTAAACCCGAGTTAAAATATTTTACTGCTAGGGTTCGAAGGACTATAAAAAACCTTCGAGATCCGTTTGCAGCTGAGTTAAAAAAGGCGTTATAAAGTCTTAAAAACGAAGGACATATGAAATTTTGGTCTAAAAAATATGCGTGGCCAGAACTAAGAATATTTTCAATAGGTTATAATAGACCTTAAAGTAATTCTATGTACTTAACACTGTAACTACGTTTCTTGAGTAAAATTTAAGTTTTCATACGTAACTCATAACAATAATTATGGTCTAGCTATTGGTAATAATCCTAGGTTTGGCCGGGTAATACTTTTAAATAAACAATGTATTGAAATGGTCTAATGTACTTTTTAGTGTTAGTAAGGGAATAATGAATAAACAAACTAGTGTTCGAATCAATCTCTTCAATCCCATTGTTTATTTGATACAATAATACTTCCTCTAATTACAGGTAAAATGGGAATATTTTTCTTGTTTAACTAATGTACGTACTTGTATAGATTTGCGAATATTATTTTTAATTAAAAATAATGCTTTCTGTAATAGATACTATTACATACAGTTTTTTAGAATCCTAATATTATAGATTTTTCGGAAACATTGTGGACAAATTTTCTAATGTTTTTGCTATAATAATAGAATGAATAGATAGTTCTTTTAGTACACAAAAATAATGATATTTATGATCTACAGTAACAAACAACTACAGAACCCAATAAAGTACATGATAGGGCACACATTTTACCAGTTTTTTGCCCTTATTGTGAACTCAAGGTCAAAACACATCCGTTCGTACGAAGAATTCCTCAGCATTCTTGAAATCCAATTGATGCTGCCTTTGGAATTATAAGCAGTACTGTCATAAAATACAATTGTCAAATCCTGTTATAAATCTCCTGAAATACACCACGTATACAATAAATTACTTTATAAATATTTGATATCTCTTATAGCTTTTTATAACCCTGTAATCAATCAAGATATTGTACTATTATAGCTATAATTCTATTTTAAAAAATATTTATTGATTACCAAGGCAAGATGTTTAAAATTTGTTATCCAATATTTTTTTATTGATACCTGTATTTTAATGGGTTATCGCGTTAGTTATTAGAGTGATTAAGTGTAAATAAATCGATATATGCTATTTTTTATGCTAAGTTGTAATAAAGATATTAATATTCCTATTAAAATGTGACGTTAAATATTTGGTTTTGATGTAGGTATTGACATTTAAAAATAATTATTACAAACAATTTAATAAGCAAGACTTTTAGACAAGAAGGTACTTACATAGGCTTTCCTTCTTTAAAATTAAAAATGAGCACTTTGAGCCTCAAAATAATAACTTTCAATTCATATTATGGCTTAATAAGTTATATGAGCTTTTTTATTTGAATCCGACATAGACGTAATCGGGTGCAAAGTTATTATCATAGCTATCAAAAACAAAACCTGTAAAAAGTACAAAAATCCTTTTAACAATTTAGTAGTTCAATTAACTTATAAAATATTTGCCATCATTATTAATTGATCGATTGGGGCGATTATGAGACTATCCTCAGTCATGATAGCCTAGCTTGATAACCAGTTAATTACTGGTCGCGAAGGCTCCATTCATATCTTCATCGACACGTAAGACTGGTGGCTAGCTCACGCACTAGGGATTTAGCTAGTACGAGTTTTATTACCGTTTTTACCCGACTACGACGAAGCCAAAAGGAGGGTTATGATTTTGACCGGTATGTATGTATAAGTATATTAATCTGTTCCCTCTTAACTCCTAAACTACTGGTCATAATTTGATAAGTGGGGTATCATTAGAAGCGTCTCGTTATTCCGCTAGTTATAGACTACATAAAATTATTTAAAATTGCATATGGCGCCCTCTAGAGGCCAAAAAGTCGTGTAAAAAAAAGTTTTTCTGACTATACCGTGCTTGGTATCAAATGAAAGGGCATTAGAGATGAGACCTTATATTTAGCATTGAGTATCATCAAAGTGGTATGTATAATAATATATTTTAAATAAGTAATGACAATTTTCAACTGCGAATTCAATTATATTTTAAAGACGCATTCGTTTATTGACAAGATATCTAGTTGAAATTGCTTATCCAACCAAAGGTCTTAACAAAATATAAATGCATGCCGACAACTTGTGTTATCAAAAGGCGTAACGGCGTGAATCGTAAAATTATTCAAGCCTGATAAATGTGAATTTTTTATCACTTTTTCATTGTTTTTTTTATTGTAATCTCGTGGAAGTATGGCGTCAGCTTCTTTGATAAAAGTGTCAATTTACAATCGTAAAACGAGAAGTGTCTTTTACGCCTTCGAAAGACTAACTTGTTAATAACTTTTTCTCGTCGTATCTTTCAATGTGTATTGAAGGAAAAATGGAACAGGGTTTTGATATAACTTAAGGATACTCTGTGCCCGAAATTTATCTAATGACTTATTATGTTTCAGTTATTATTAATTATCAGTATAATGGAATAGATTACAGCGCCATCTATTGTATTATTAGGTAAATAAGCTATTCTAAGGACTAAGGACCCCGTAGCCTACTTGGTAGTGTCCCTTACTGCGAAAGCAAGAGGTCCTGGGTTCGATTCCCGGCCGGGGCAGATATTTATGTGACAGATTAATGTTTGTTCTCGGGTCATGGGTGTTAGTGATGTGTTATTCGTGTTGTCCATGCCACCCGCGACACAGGGAATCCTACTGCGGGGGTATATTATTATTATGTGTAAAATTTAGCTTTGTGTATTTCCTATTCAAATAAATTATAAGTATGAACAATCTTCTTTATCCTTTCAATTATGTAGACCAACATATGAAAATTTACATAATACGTTAATTTACAGTATCTACATGTGTCATATACTATACATGTAGTATACTTGTCATATTCAAAACTACACCTAAAACAATCTAATCTCAAACACGTTTAAGTAACATTTAGTTCTCAGTTCGAGATAAGAGTCCATTGTTTAAGACCCCGTTATGTTTACTTTTGATTTAAACAAACAAAACAGACGGCCCTTGAAATGTACACTCGTGGCATCTACTTCAATCTTAGTTCATCTCAACAATCTTTTTGTTATTTTAGGTTCTCACGAGTATCGAATTTACTGGCTTAAGAATCGATTAAATAAGGGCATAGTCCAAGTATTTAAGGTTTTACGTTAAGGATGAAAATAAGCGTGGATTTTGTTAAAACTTACAAGTGTCAAGCAATGATATTTACCCGACTGTGTTAGGAGGATATATGTATGTAAGTATTTATGTATGTATGTAAGTATTTATGTATGTATGTCCAATTCTTCGACACACCCTACAGCCTAAACAACGTAACAGATTTCAACATTATGAGGCATCATTGGATTCGAGACTGTAAGCAATTTTCAGCAATCAATTTTTTTTCTATTAATGACTACGGATTTATTTAGAGCAAGATAGAAACCGCAAATAATTATTAAAAGAAACGATAACGACGCAGCATTCATACGTAGATTGTAAAGGAGTACTCCTAACACAAAACTATCTATTCAAAACTACTCTAAAACTAGGAATTCGACTTTATATTCTCAACAAATCTAACAAGCTAAGAATCCTAACTTTTAACAATACACATTGCATTACAGCCGTTATAATGAGAAACTCGACAGACATTTAGAATGCTCTACTTCACAAACCCAAATGGAATTGAATCCTTTCTAAGATATATTGTTCGAAGGGACTTGCCACATGGTACTGTACCATAACTGTACAGAACTGACGCGCTGTAAGGAAGTGTTCCTTGTATGAAAACACGCCTACAAGACTGTTTTAGAATACATCGGATGTTCCTTTTATAAAGTAGCTCACTGTTTAATATGTGCTCCTATATTAATGGTTACTAACCTTTTTAATATCATTAACCCTGTTAGGAAAACTTATTTTACCCCGTCTTTAAAATGTTATAAAAACAAACTAGTTACGATCAGGTTCTTTGTTACCCCCGTAAAATAGTTGATTTACCCCAGTGGGGTAATTACCCCAAGCTAGGAATCCAGTGGCTAGAGGATTAGATAAAAAATATAATACTTCCGGACAAAATAGGAAAATAATACTAAAATAGAATGTAGTTTAAATAACATTTTAAAGATGGTAAAATCAGTTTTGCTAATAATTCACAGGTGTAACAATATTGAAAAGGTTATCAACCACTGCCCTGTTTAAAAAAAACTATTAATTTTCTAAAAAACAATTAAACATGTTATAATACGAACAGCGACAAACATGCTAATTCAAATTACAGAATGATGAATTAACTTGTTGAATGTAGGCAGTACTAGACATGACTATTTCATTCTGTTGTATTGTCGCACAACAATGGGTACAATGTATTCGCAACTCTATTATTAATTACCCGTAGGCTCAAAATGATTTACAACCATTCAATGTAATTATTACATACTATCTAACCCATTCATATTTTATACTATCGACTAGAAGACCGGACAGAAGTTATTTTGCCACATAGTTTTCCACATCAGGTACTCCTGACTCAATATTCATGTACCTTTAGTAAATGCGCATCATATCGGACAACTTTTGCTATGACGGCGTTTTAGTAACTATTAGTTTGGCTGGTCCCTTCAAGTATCTCGGCATCAGCACCACCTGCCAGGTCCAACTAAGGTTCGAAACCATACTCGGTACTTCTAAAATACGTCACAAAAATTATATTATAATCAGTCCAGCCGTTTAGGAGGAGATCAGTGACAAACACAAATACGCATTTTATACACTGACAGTTAATTAATGGATAATCTTGAAATGCCAAATAGGACACCTTTCGGCTACATTGCACACATTCATCTTCTTTATGATAACTATTTGTCTTCTCAACTATCTGATACTTTTTATATAATATCATTAGAATTAGTAAATTAATTTTGCAATTAGCGTTTAAAATAAGAGAACAAAGTACACAAGAAATAGCTGTAATGCATTATTTGTCATCTTCACTTTCTATTCGATGTTGTGGTCAGCAGGTAATCTATTTTTATATAAAAAGAACATTATACTAAAACCACTGGATTTATTACTTAGTTTTATGATGAAGTAAAACAATGACTTCTGCTTCAATTGACTGCTTCTTACCACCTTTATGATACTAGTTTTATAGATAACAAAATCTTTTAGTATAGAAAAGAGGGTTACTAGTAACATTTCATATTTACGATTTTTAAATTATGTTAATGCCAGCACTAAATATTTTAAATGTAACTTAGTAATCAAGATTGCTATTATTTGCTTAAGTTAAGCTTAAGTAAGTGCTTATAAAAGAAAAAAAAATAAAAATAAATCGTTCCTTTTTGAAAATCTTTAAATCAATAACTATTTTTCCATAATCTGACACAAAAAAAGAACTATCCATAAACTTTACATAAACTTCAATTGTATTGGTTAGACAAATGAGTCGTAAATAATGCAATCATGAGGTTGATTGACATTTCAAGACCTGGTATCGTTTGATCATAGTACAAGCCGCAAACCCACAATACTACTCGAGTACAAACGTAAACTAATCAGTAGTAATTGACGTGATTACTGGTTATGCACAGCTGTTGACGATCCGTATGGCGCAGTGGTTACCACGCCGGATTACCGTTCAAAGGGTCATGGGTTCGATTTCAAGCGGAGACGAAATTTAAATTTCTTTTCTCTGGGTGTATGTTTTTTTCTGTGCTATCCATGGCACCCACGATACAGGGAATCCTATTATGGGGCTATAAGTGTATAGCTGTCAATATACGGGGTAAAAAAAAAAGTTTAATGTGCATAAGTTTATCATTGACACCTATATGAATAAATGATTTTTTACTCATTTATCGTTTTTGCTCTTACACTTGCTTAAGAATCATCACAACCCAATTGACTCCCTGCTGGGCTCGGGTCCCCTCTTACAATGTGGTACAGGCCATAGTCCACCACCCTGGCTAACGGATTGGCAGACTTCACACACCTTTGACAACTTTATGGAGAACTCTCAGGTATGCAGGTTTCCGAGCGATGTTTGATCTAGCTAACTAGTGGTATAATTTAATTTTGGATGTACTTAGATGATACATTCGAAACTACAACGCCAAACTGTATCACAATTTTGTTATCATTAGGTTTTAGGACTGCCTTTGAGGTAGCAAATTTAATGATGTATTCACGTCAAAATTAATTCGCTTAGTTCAGATGAAATGGGGAGTAGAGTCATCAATACTAAAAGACCACTTACGTAAAATTTAAAGGTCCTATAAGATCAGCTTGTCGAGAATCTTATCAAAACCAAATAATTTACATACCTTCTAATACCAACGGGAAGAAACAAGTATTCCACCCAACATTCCATAATTACTTAAAACTTAAAAGCACAATCAAGTACAGTCACGAACACAGAATAAATTAAGGAGTGTACGAGTGTACAATCAAGTTCACTCACCCTATTATTTATCTAAAACTAGACGACGCCCGCGCCTTCGTCCACGGAAAATAGTTAAAAAAATACTGGATTCATCCCAAAGGAACCTTTAATCGAGATAAAATCTATCGTATATCCTATGTGCAAAGTTTCAGCTTAATCCGTTCAACGGTTAGAACGTGAAGGACTTACAAACATCCAAATATCGAAACATCTTTACAAACTTTCACATTTATAATACCTATTAGTAGGTTTATGTTCTTAATGATATTATTACTAAGTTTGCTAAGTGTACTAAGTTTATTTTAGTAGTTGCGTCGGTGGTAGGTACTTAGTTGGGTTCTGGCACGTGCGCATGATTACCTAATATTACTGCCACTATAGTACTAAGTAACTACGTTCACTTTTGTAATAGGGTGGTGCTTTATACTTAGGAAGTAAATGGTTCAAATCTAGAATGTTCCATGGTTAAAACACTGGTTAAACATCGAAAAAGGTATCATGATTAATCATTTACAGTGTATAATGTGAATTGAAAAGGTTGTGATGATTTTGTATGTTTGTCCTTCCTTCACGTGATCATTATTGAACGGATTTAAATAAAATTTGAAAAATATAAAGATCACATCCAGGAATAGGACTTAGTATAGAATTTATTCTAATAGTACGTTTCCCTTGGATTATATGGAAGTTTATTTGCAAGTAAAAACAAATCAACAATGAAAGGGATCTGGGTAAAACTTAGAACTTAGACTAGATTCTGCATAGTAACATCGTCTAAGAAATTGATTAGGTATTTTACGATGAATCTAATATTTTTAAATCATTTCTCTTCAAACAAAACAGCAATTGAAGTCTGGTTGTAACTATTGGGAATTGAAATTTCAATCTGGATTATAGCTTAACTCGGGTTCATTAACTGTTTGTAAATTAAATAATTAATTATTAATAGCCAGTTACAAGCTCATACATATTTAATTTACAAAATCTTGCAGATTAATTCAGCCCCAGCGCTAAGTAATAATTTAAAAACAATTATATTTTGAAAACAATTATTTATTATGAGCCTCTTTAAGGTCAGTTTTTGTCCAATGACACTCTCAAACAAAATACGATAGAATTGTCAACGTCAATCATAAAAAGGGTTTAAAATTAAAACCTCCACGTATTTATAAATAGATTAAGGAACACAATTTTAACACTAAATTACGTCACTCAAATCGAAGAGCATCTTTCAATTGTTCGATTGAACCCTTCGACCTACCCATTAACCTGTGCATAAAGATTATTTTATACTCATAAGTTTACACAATCCGCGCTAAAATGGCAAAATAAACGCACCCGTGAACATTAACAGGTGTCAAATCATTCGTGCATTAAAATTTTATGTCATTACAGCCATGTGTTACGGAGTTGCGTCGTGATTCGCATCAATTTATTTTATGAAACACGTATGACAACTTGATATGGGAGTAAGCTGCGATTGCAACGTTTAAACTGTTTTAAGATAATATATCTGTTGCTACCTTATTTATGTAACTCTGAGGTATATAAAAGTAACTCGTTATTTGTCAAAATTATGTTTTTGTATCGCTAAATACGCGAAAACGAAAATAATATCGAAATAGGTTTACTTGGAATTAATGTTATTCTTTTTTTTATATAGAGTCAAAGAAGAGTGACTTACACTAAGAATCCCCTTATTTACCTTATTTATAAGCACAGAGTAAGCAGGGACTAAACTGTAAATCATACTTAATCCTAGAATTGGCATGACGAGCATAAATTAAACAACATAACAAAAATTAACAGCTTTTTATTAAAGTAAAAAATTTGGGCATTAATAACCATATGGCACTTAAAAATCTCAAAATCCTAAAATGTAAAAAGCTACCATTTGTCGTAATAACACGTAATAAGTCGACGCAAGAGCTTTGAATACAGAGCTTTCGCCGATTATCTTGTGGTCGAAACAATGGTCGACGCATGCGTAATGAGTTATCTCCTATCTACTCTTGCATAGCACTCCTAATGAGGAATGTTCCAATTCCGTCCATGTGCTAATGAAAGAACTTTCAAGTAAAAACAGAAATATTGTTCTAAGTGATCTAAATTGAAACAATTAGCAACGCCTGTGTTTATGGAACTAAACTCACGGTTCGAAGAATATGATTTAAGTTTGCTCTTACACTTTTATAAGGTAGGTACGCATTTTTATGCGACTACGCTAGAAGGAAGGTAATGTTTCTCGGTGTATGTATGTAAATTTCTTTGGCATGCTCTAAAGCCTAGGCAGCTTGAAGGATTTTAAATATGAGATGACATTGGAATCATTTTAATTTTTTTATTTTATCCAGTTTTTAACAGTCGTTTTTTTTCTTTTTCGACATATTTTTTGCACCATGTTACCTCTGGTAGGTATCTTCTTACTCACTCTCTTAGTTACTTTCTTAGTTATGTATACCTACTATTCATTCGAGCATCGATCGTGAAAATCTTGTGAATTGATTAAATATACCGCCATTGAGAATAACAGATTTGATGATTAAAAAAGTATATTTGTTTTATCCAGGTGTAAACCGGGATAGCGCTGATTTACAAAGGATGAGGAGTAAACATCGCCGGGATAGGTTCTTTGGCCCGAGCGTTCAACAACCCACAGGTGAGTTTCAATTAACTTTTTATCTTTTTTTTTTCATTACTAACCTAATGATTCTCAATTTTCGTCAAACCGCGATGCATACGTATTCGTTATTTTAAGGTATTTCTTAACGCTTTAACATCTTATATAGAGTGGTAAATAACCTATTATTGTTTTTATTGTCTCTTAATTGGAGTGTTAAAATACTTAACTGTTGTTTATCTTTACGATAAGCTTTCTTGAATTTTCAAGTTAGTATTAGTCTAGCAACTTGAAAACCATTGGCCCGATTTAGTTAAAACGTTGCATGTTTGTAGCACAGACGAAAAAATATATAGTCTGAGACTTCGGAACAAATGAGCAGAGTAGAAAAAAACATAACGTACTTATCAAATGATAACCTTTCCCGGTACATTGCTCGACAGGCCGTGCTCTGTGACATACGTCAAATCGTAAAAAAAAAGAAAAAAATGACTTCATTTTTTTGTTCTGAAGACTCAGTCTATACATTTTTAGTCTGAGGTTTGTAACTTATATTGCAGGCCTGATCTGGACTACCTTTATCGTAGCTAACGATTTTCTAAAAAGCAAATGGTTAACCACGAGGGAAGGCTACTGAATATAATATGAACATGTTAACGAAGGGACCAAAAAACAGAAGTTTATCAAAGGTTTTCAAAGAAAGTACGGCAACGACTATTTCTTTAGCGTTAATCATATGACGCCTACATGTCAAAGTTACCCAACTTACGAGAAGTTTGGCGTCAGGCACAGAACTTTGATTTACTTCACCCTTTGGATCTATTGTCCCTCGCAGCCTACGCGAACGATTACGAAAGTTATTGTTCGTGTAATTAAATTATGACATGGACGTTAGAACACATTATAGAGAGACTAACAGTAGTCAAACTCGTATATGTACCTACTTCGTTTCTGATAGCTGCTCTACAATAGTCACTCACAAACATGAAAAAAAATAGTGAGCAAGCTTTAAAGTAATAAACAATGTTACATTTAAATCAAAAATTTAATATTTGTCGAGGTTGTCATGTCTCAGGCAAAACCGTATTTATTATTTACATTCTTTATTCTTCTACTCCCTTCCTCTTACATGCTTATGTAACACTCATACACGGAGACATACATACATACACATAGACACACATGGGCCCCTAAATCACGCCGGCTAAATTACTAAATTGAGCAAAACGAAGCGAAGGCGATAACTAGTTCGTAATATGATTAATGTTCATAATATTATAACATTAACACGTAAGGACAGTTAGTAGTTCGTATCTGATCAGTGCGCTATTGTTCACCAAGTTTCACGTACCCAACTAAGCATGGCTACTCATTTGCACATTGTCATACGACACCCACGTACCACGTATAATTTCACGATTAACCGTCTCGCCTTTCGAAATACATCTCCTGTCTGCTACGATAAATAACCGACAAATTACTTTGTTGGCGCGCAATGTAGGTACGTACATTGTGACATTTGCATGCCTGAGAAATGTTTACAGGTCGGGATATGTAGGAAGAGAATGAGTACGGACATTTTATGGACATTGCAATTCTTAATCTTGAGACGTTTATTTGAAAATAAGTTTAAATTAGGAGATATTTGAGTCTATTTTTACCTGCGCTGCCAAATTGAGGAGTGTTATAAGACTTGTAAGGTTAATCTGAGTATATATTATGTATGTATGTCTGTCTGTATTTAAAAACGTACTTATTGTTATGTTTGATTGAAATAAAAGCAGTCTTCAAAACATTCACACCAGACAGACAGACAACAAAAACAAAATAATTTTATCTTTAATAGTTTGGTTAATCCTTTAATTTTTAACATCAGGTAGGTACTTCTGACCTTTTAGTTTCATACACCTTTAGTAAATGCTCATCATTTTGCACAACTTGACGTTTCAATAACTCTAATAATTTGGCTGGTCTCTTGAAGTATCTGTACGACACCTACCAGGTCCAATTGTGGTCCCAAATTATACTAGGGGCCTTTTAAATACACCACAAAATGTATAATACACATATTTACTTACATAAATCGATTTAACCGTTTCGGAGTTCAATAACAAACAAATATACGCTATATTTTTATTCACTAACATGTAGCATTCAAGTGATGTGAGCGACTGAGTAACTTCATTAAAACAACTCTCGTATTGAGGTAAGGAGTTTCAAATAAGGAGTTTCATATGAGGAGTTTCACGTGCGGAGTTTCACGTCAGAATTACGTCGTAACTTTACGACAGTTTCTGTCGCGTCAGTACTCTGTATTTGAATGAAATGTGGCCCATTCGTTTCGTTGGTAATGTAGCTTGGGGAAGGATGTTTCGTTCTGAGACTTATTTATTGCGTCAGTAAGTCATTTACTAAATTAGATTTATTTAACTCTGAAATTAAATGCTTAAATTTATGAGTTTGTTAGGCTTTGCTATCAAAATTTAATTTATCTTTATATGTTAATGTACGCGTTTGTCACTGGAATTTTGCACGGCTGGGCTAATGTTAGTACTCATAAATACTTTATGACTAAATGGTGTAACAATAACGTTAATCATGTAATATAATCCTACTTACCTACATATAATAAAATTAAAAGTTGGGGGGGGGCTCTCTTTGTCTCTGTGTTTGAAAGAGCATCACGTTAAAACGGCTAATTTGACAGAACAATGCATGAAATACATAAATAATCCTGAACTCGGGGCGTTATTTAGGCTTTATTTTATTTAAATCAGTCCACTCTATCAAAAGTTATTAAAATTTCAAGTTTGTATGCGACTTCTCTAACCAACGTGACTGACAGTTGACGTGGTCAGCCATATTGAAAAAGCATACACCGAGGCGAAGCGAGGGCGGGTCTACTAGTCATTAAATGAGCGTCCAGAATCGCGCAAGGTCATTCACTTACACCCCTTTAACATCACTTAGACGTGAAGCATTAAGTTTTCGATAAAAAATACAAAGATAAAAGACACTTTCTGTATTTCTCATTCAGGACTTAACACTTCAAAATCATACGATTATCTTAAGCCTTATCATTTGTCGCTTTAGCTGTCAGTTTCATAATACGATTAGAAATTTGAATATCCGTTTACCCAAATAACTTAGGGTCTCTACGCACTACGCTTATTTAAACGGTATATTTTAGGTTTCGCTTGCGTCGATATTAAAAGATTCCAATTAATTAGATGAAGCTTATAACTGTGAGTACGGTCAGTTGGTGAATGGGTGACCAATTAAGTGTACTTTAAAATCAGAAGGTTAAATCCAATCGTTGTAATAAGACAACAATATAAAGAGTACTGAGAGTTTTTCCCTCCGAGTCGACACTAGCTTACTTAGGTTTAAGTATAATGTATTTGTTTCATAAAGCCGATGATATGATGGGTATTGTGTACCGAGTATTTAGGAACTTGTTATTGTTATGATGTAAATTATTGTTCTTAATTTTTTTATCATCTTATTTATATCATAAATTTTGACGTTCGTTAAGTGAGCTATTAGTTCGTAAGACGAAATAAATTATTTGAATTAAACAATAGTTAAAGAATTAAGGCTTTCGAACTTGGAAATGATCGTCAATCGATCGTTAAAACGTAATGATTTCCGAAAAGAATGAACGATATGAACATTCCATTCATTCACAAGTCCAAAGCACTTTCTAGCATAGTGTGCCGAGTTCTTTATAAGACATTTACCTATGAATGGATAATGCTGGTTGGTAACTACTTGCCAAACTACTTTTGAATGGCTGTTAAGCGTTATGCGGAACAATATACGCTGTAAATGACGTATAGCTGGCAATTGCTAGGGGAAAGTCGTGAGATACATTAGTGGTTTCTAAAACTACACTAATTATTTAAAACTCTGTCAGTTTTTAGCTCATTATTATGTTTATGAATGTGTTTTTTACATTGACATTTATTTATCGTGTTTACAAGTGTCTTAGAAAATGTTACGTATATTTTACTGTCTAAAAATACGACGTTAAAATTTTATTTTTTTATGATTTAGGATTTCTTTCCACCTTATTTTTCTGACTTTCATTTATGACTTAGGATATCATTATTTCTGTATTTCAGGTAGTTATTTTTACATAAATGTAGGTGACTCATTTTAGATGTCCGTGAATGTTCCCAGGTATGTAGGTACCTATAGGCTTGGTATAGAAAAATAATATTAGTGTAAATTTCATAAAAATATAAAGTATAAAAAAAAAACCTTTTTTTCGACTTAATTCTTACTTGACGCCATGAAGTATAAGTTAACAATTTTTTA